>JAJLXP010000020.1:0-144394 GCA_030674255.1 Hansenula queroliae | reverse complement strand
CTCACCACCAATGGTATAACCTGGTTGAATGTGGAAATCTGAAACATGTAGGACGTTATAAGTTTCATTACCTGGAGTTGGAGCGACTTTATGCTTATCTTCTTTTGCAGGCCAGTATGATGACAAGTCCAATTCTGGAGTCTTTGGCATTGGACATGCCTTTTCAATGAAATAGCAGTACAATTGACCATCATAACCAGCAGGATCCATTAATTGTAATAAATGAGCATAGTTTGAGCCCAAAGTGTCATTATGTGTGGTACTTCTACCGAATGTAGTCTTACATTGTGTAGCTGTGGTCTTGAACTTGTTGTCAATACACCATTGAGTGAACACTGGTGCGACTAATTGAGGTTTGGTCAATGAAAGGACTTTACCCAGTTCTAACCTTTTCAAACATCTTTCACATTTACTGGTACCTGTACCATTGTATTTGGTGATTTGATTCAGTTGCTTGGTGAATGTCTCAATCAATACACTGTCTTCTTGAGAGTATTGACTATGGATATATTGTTGGTTCAATTGATCTTCCAACTCAAGTTGGGCCTTTTCACCAATTAGGTATGGGTGTGCAGTACCAACAGCAGCCAAGGCAGCGGCAAAGAAGATACTGGTGAGCTTCATTCTCAGGAGTCTTGTTGTTTTGTTTCCTTTCAACACATTAACATCTTCCGAAACATCATGTAACTAGTGTAACAATGCCCGTATTTATAGGTCAAAGGTCCCCTATTCAGTAGACAATAGAACAATTACGGGGGAAGAAACGTGCCTCCATGATTGAATCAGATGAGCTGAGTACAGCCAGGCAAAGGACCAACTCGTGCTCAATGGAAGAATATAGTGGAATGTACACTATTCCAATTGCACATCTCTCGGAGTGTAGATATGATTTGCCGATCTCTTTGCTCAGGCACATGGGACCTGGATCCTGATTGCTTTAGCAGCAGATGTTCTGAAAGCCCCTGGAGTTGTTCAATCATGCCACTGAGCCATGGTAATCGTTCACGTAGTACCAACTACTATCTGTCATTGTACACCCCATTGTGTCTTATCTTCTCAGCTGGAGTACACTTTGAAAGTTAGATTATGATGGATCTAGGGCCCTAGGCGTAATTTTGAAAGTCCGAGACGATAATTTCCCAATTCGGTTAATTACATGCATATACGCTACAACAGTTACGATTCAACAGGGACAAATTCACAACTAGTTACTAGATGCTGATATATGTCTGGCCAATGATCTTCCAATAAAGCATCAGGGAGTCTTTTTAAATTACAACCCACGAGGTCCTCCGAGGTAGAAATTTTAGGAGTAATCCGTCTATTCTATAAATTTTAATTTATCTATCTTTGGGCATACAGCACTTCACCGTCCTTATTTATACTGATACTGAACTCTAGATCATCATCTGTAGTCATATCCCAGAACTTGTACAGCATCATGATGGCGAACAAGTTACATAGACTGGCAAAGAAAATACCATCAATGTAATGGTTGGCACCTTCACAGATCTTTTTAGATAGAGCATATAACAAAACTTGGCCTGCAACGAACGATGTAACCATCAAGGCAATTGCACCGACAACCCAATAATTCTTAACCAAGAAAATGGATATTAGTAGTTGACATACCACGAAAACGGCCAACAAGATGGCATTTATCAAATAAGCCACAATGAATAGCCCCAGAGTGTGTGAACGGTTCATGGCACCATTCTTGATCCAGTCTTCAAATGTTAATAGAGCAATAATAAAAGTCAGAGCACCATACACAACAGAACTTATTCTAATAAACCACATTGATCTCGAAGTACCATCTTCCCACATTCTAAAACCTAATAAACCACAAATCATCAAACACCAACACGATGCAGATGCTAACGCCAGTTGTAAAGCCACCAAATAAGGATATGATTTGGAACCTGGAGGACTAACACCACAATCAACAACCAAAGTACAGATATCCAATGCTAGTAACAAATTGAAATAAAACAAATATTCCAATCTCCCAATGGCGGTATACTTGGATCTAATATGATAAATGATGATCAAGAACACAAATAGTGCCACGATATTGATGAATGCATTACCGATTTGGAAAATGACAGTATTTGCCAGTTCGATAGATCTGGCATAACAAACGGGCACAATCCCATTATTCAGATATGAATGTGTTGTTGGATTAGTGAATGAAACGACTTGACATAGTGGTAGTGCTGTCTGGTTGCAGATGTAATTGAAATCACCGAACCCCATGTTGTGTTAGGATTATAACTCTATGATCTGATGAGCAAGCGAATGGATGTGTTTTAGATGAGTATTATATCTCTGATTCGTAAAAGAAAAAGGTGTAATTTGAGGCTGATGAGTGATCTTGTTGATATAATGGCCCTTCTATTGTGTCTGTATGGTCTTGTATCGTTCAAAATAAAAGCTCCTCTAGGTCAATAACCCTCTGCTGTTGTTGTGATCTGTCGTTTCAGATGCTCTTCAAGTGCCAAATTCATTCATTTTCCTTTGTACAAAGATCCTCGTTCTTTTTTTTTTATTTTTTATTATTTTGGGAAATGTAAACAAAAATCTGAGACACGCGTTCCGGAACTGAAATTGAGATCCGAGCCCTGGAAATTGGATCTTATGGTCAGGTGATCTTGGAATTCGAGAAAAACTCAACTTTTCTGTGCGACAGTCACAGTTTTGATTTTTAACAAAACTTTTTACACGGAATGTCCGGATGTTTTGACACAAGCGAAAAAAAGACGCAGCGTTTTCGCGGGTTTCGCAGAGGAAGAGAGTGCTTACATAAGAACCACTGGCCTTTTCTGGTGTCTGGATGCTGTGTGTGGCCCACCTCCAGCGTGCGACTCTGGCACTCTGTTTTTCAAAAGTGTTGAAAATTAACATATTTCCAAAGAGGTACTAACAAGAGGCCTCTCTATCATTAAAGGTACATCATCAGATAACAATGGGTATGTCGAGATGAGCAGCAAGGAGGATACATGTGGAAATAGAGGAGAGAGCCAACATATGAAAGTACTATCAAACCAAAACAACCATATCGTCATGGAGAAGTGCAAAGATCTGAGTAAAGGAAAGAATCACACATCATACTAGTAACCACTACACCGAAGTAAAGATATCCATTCAAGAACCGTGGATCAATGGATGAACAAGAGTCTGTTCAACAAAGAAGAACAAACAGCTCAAACAAATCTGGGAGTAGACATCAAATTTTGAGTCACATTTTATCGATAATGAACATATTACTCAAAAAGCAAAGACCAATATAGATTCAAGTACCAGGCCCATGAGAACTCTTTAATCTATCAGACGCAGTATCAAACCACCTTGAGAATAATTATCAGGAGAGAACCCCTGTACTAACATTACATTTCTCTAGTCAACGTTCCAAAAACCAGAAAAACCTACTGTAAAGGTAAAGAGTGTCGTAAGCACACCCAACACAAAGTTACCCAATACAAAGCTGGTAAAGCTTCTTTGTTCGCCCAAGGTAAACGTCGTTATGACCGTAAACAATCCGGTTACGGTGGTCAAACCAAACCAGTTTTCCACAAAAAGGCTAAAACCACCAAAAAGGTTGTCTTGAGATTGGAATGTGTTGTCTGTAAGACCAAGGCTCAATTATCTTTGAAACGTTGTAAGCACTTTGAATTAGGTGGTGACAGAAAACAAAAAGGTCAAGCTTTACAATTTTAAGGTGGTTATTAAACTATTTGATTATTTTGCACACTACTTATTGAAAAGGGGGATTTGTATATCTTAATGTAACGTTTTTACAGAACTTAATTGGCTCTAGAATCTTGTAAAGTGTTTAATATATATAGCCATAACTTTGGTGTAGTCCCAAGTGTTATGTTCTAGTCCCATTTCTATGTGGCGACTAGCGACTAGACCACTTTTGAGACCAGGATCTAGAACCGCTGTGGCCCTTCGCGCAAAATTCAAAGCACTTTTTTCGCAGCCTGTTTCAAGAGGCAGATCAAGATCATGTTGATTTGTTGATTTTGAGCTTGAAGGACAAAAGAACGTGGATATCCAAGGATTTTGTTAGCACAACACGCTATTGTTTTACGTGTATTGGATTCTCAAAAGCCGCTGATTAACGCATAGCTGCTTCAACATTCCCGAAGAGCTTCCAGGGCCACATACCACAGGGACTTATCAGAATGTACTCGAATCAATACAATCAACAATCACAACAAGGTCAGGGCCAAAATCAGCAGAGGAATGGCTTTGCCCAACCTCCTGCTCAGTTCAGTGCCAATTACATGAGACAACAGAACTCTCATCAGTCATTACAAGAACAATTGTACCAACAACAGCAGCAACAACAGCAACAGGAATTATACTTGCAACAACAACAACAGCAGCAGCAGCAACAACAACAATTCCTAAAGATGCAAAACACTATGCCACCCCCATCAGGACCTATGGCTATTCCATCCACACCTCCACCAAACGCTTATCAACCTTACTCTACATCTCCAGGACAGTTGAGTAATTTCTCAAATAACTCTTATCAAAATCAAACACAATATCAACAACAAAAACCTCCTCAGAGTCCACACTTGTACCAACCACAAGTGCCATCTTCTCCAACAAGATCAGTTAGAAGTATCAACAACTTGACACCTGTATTATCAAATACCAGCTCGCTAGCATCAAAGAGCACACACAACAATTTTGACAATAACAACAATAATGTTAAAATCCAATCAAACCCACCAGTACCTTCAAACTCACAGACAAACTCCAACAATCCGCAAAATAGTAGTAACTACGTCTATTTCGAAAGAAGACCAGATGCATTAAAGAAACATACACAGGATAAGGCAGCTGCTGTAAAATTACGTCTCGAAAATTTCTATCAAATGTCCGTGACACATGCTGTGGAGAGAAATCAAAGACGTGTTGACCTAGAGCATAAATTACAAACAGATGAAGGTTCAGAAGAACGTAAAAACCGTCAGTTACAATCTCTGGGTCGTAAAGAATCCCAGTTTTTGAGATTACGTCGTACAAGATTGGCACTTGATGATTTCGAAACTGTTAAAGTCATTGGGAAAGGTGCCTTTGGTGAAGTTAGATTGGTGCAGAAAAAGGACACGGGGAAGATTTATGCTATGAAGACCTTGTTGAAATCAGAGATGTATAAGAAGGATCAATTGGCACATGTTAAAGCTGAGAGAGATGTCTTGGCTGGAAGTGATTCTCCATGGGTTGTCTCATTGTATTATTCGTTCCAAGATGCACAATACCTATATTTAATCATGGAATTTTTACCAGGTGGTGATTTGATGACGATGTTGATCAGATGGCAAATTTTTACAGAGGATATCACAAGATTTTATATGGCCGAATGTGTCTTGGCCATTGAGGCTATTCATAAACTAGGGTTCATCCATAGAGATATCAAACCTGATAACATCTTGATCGATATTCGTGGTCATATTAAACTATCTGATTTTGGGTTATCCACTGGGTTCCATAAGACCCATGATTCGAATTATTATAAGAAATTGATGGACCAGGATAATAAGAATTTGCAACAACCACAACCTCTACAACAACCAGGTTCTAGAAATACAATGATGGTGGATGCGATCCATTTAACGATGTCTAATCGTCAACAAATCCAAACATGGAGAAAATCAAGAAGATTGATGGCTTATTCCACAGTGGGTACACCAGATTATATCGCTCCAGAGATTTTCATCCACCAAGGTTATGGACAAGAATGTGATTGGTGGTCATTAGGTACGATCATGTTTGAATGTCTTGTTGGTTGGCCACCATTTTGTTCTGAGACTCCACAGGAGACTTATAGAAAGATTTTGAATTTCCAAGAGACTTTACAATTCCCAGATGATATCCATTTAAGTCCTGAGGCTGAGAACTTGATAAGAAGACTATTGACCCATTCTGAACATAGATTAGGTAGACACGGTGGTGCCGCTGAGATCAAGAGTCATCCATTCTTCAGAGGTGTTGACTGGGACACGATCAGAAACGTTGATGCCCCATTCATTCCTAAATTGAAGAGTATCACAGATACGAGATTCTTCCCAACTGATGAGTTGGAAAATGTTCCTGAAAACCCAGCAGTGATTAAAGCAGAGAGACAAAGGGAACAAGGAAAGGTCAATACCACTGGTGATAGTAAAGAGGATTTACCATTTATTGGGTATACTTATTCGAGATTCGATTATTTGACCAGAAAGAATGCGTTATAGAGAGACAAAGAGACAGTGAATATACACAATTGTTCTTTAACCAGGATTGGACTAGAATGCTGTACTGTTGTAGTTGAACGATAGACGTATGTTGTTACATAACTTGCAGTTGCGAGTTGCAAGCCCGATATGTATGTTCACCAACAAAGATTGCATCACTTCTGGAGCCTAAGACCGAGTAGACATTGTTTCTTATCGTAACTGATGGGCATCATGGTTAAAAAAATAATGAATTACAATCTATCGAGCAGTACTACAACAACAATATTCAAAGAGAAACATGATCATATATTCCCTTCCTTCCTTAACACAAAACCCCACAGAACTCAATTTCACTTACGGAATTGAACATGTAAGTATAAAAATAGGTGTAGAAACAACTGATTCCCAACATCTCAAGTTTTTAGGATTCAACGTCGGGCGCCCAGTAACGTTCTTGTGATTCTATCTACGCTTCCATCTCATATGTTGCCCCTCGATATGGATCCTCAGTATTGAGAATAACCAAGGATCATACCTTTAAGATGAGGGATGAAATCTGCGATTTGATGTTAAGGAAAGGGGAAAAAGTGGGAATGTGTGTGGAAGAGAGTGAAAGATTTGATTTTTTGGGTTTTATACGAAGAGCAGCGCGCGCCTGCTGTAGGTTTTTTTTTTTTAATTTTGTTTGATGGACGTGGGAAATTGTTAGGGTTGCGTTTTGGAGTTCCCGCGGGCCGTCGGCTGAATCGGGAGATGTGAAGTTGATAAAGATGAAATTTAACAACAGCGTTAAGATATTGGTGTCACGAGACTGCTATTGTTATGCTAGTCAGAAGGTTACCAAGGGGTACAATGAGTTTTGTTTCAAGGTTTGGCCAAAAGCGTAATGTGTCGTATAGGAAAAGTGGACTGAAAGATCGTTTAATAATGTGGGTTCTCAAGAGTCATGCTACATTTGCTTCGCAAAGAATAATAAATAAGTATATCAATTCATGAAGGGTCGTGAATATAAAAAATCAGTTCAGCTATAGTAGGGGTATCATGATCTAGACCATTTGCAGCATCTGAAGTGACAGCTTGAACAAAAAAAATTCACTTTACAGCAACCAAACCTTGGGAACCAACATGAAACTCTTTCACAAACTTGTTCTTGTCAAGTCTACTTTGCATGACATTGCAAGTCTTGAAACTTGGTGGTGCGGTGATTCTGACCAAAGTTCTGCCGACCCATTTCTCATCACCTGGTAATAATTTGATACAGCGGATTGAGTCTTTCAAATATTTTCTTCTTGTGAGGATCTTGTGTTCTGGTAACCATTGCTTGTCTTCCTCATCTTCATAAGAGTTGCTAAAGCTGAAATTATGGAATATGTTTGATTGGTTTGTTTCAATGCTCTCATCATGAGTGTCTTCTTCATCAAATTCGTCATCATCTTCATCATCATCGTGTAATTCTTGGACAGAGTTTGGTTCAGTTTCATCACTCTCTTGTTCTTCCTCCTCTCTGATTGTGGTCATTTCATTACGGATAGTTATATCTTCCTCAGAAACCAAGCTTTCAGTGTCATTACTAGAGTCTGTAACTTGTGATGAGCTCAAGGCTAGCGGTTCTGAAGAAATAGATTGTTCTTGGAATGAGTTTGTCAATGTTTCAATCTCTTCAATTTCCACATCAGCAATGGAGGAGCTTGATTTTTTTCTGTTGAATATTCTTGAAATCTTACTCTTTATGGACGACTCACCGGAGAAACTTGCTCTTCTTGGAGCGGTTGGATTCAACTCTCTTCTCACGAGTTCAGAGTCTGAGTAGCTTCTGTTTCTGTTGCAACCTTGTCTGTGTCTTCTTCTTCTTCTTGGAACTGTACGATCGGTTGGCATGCGTCTAGTGTCAATGTCTAGACTGACATTGATCCCTGTGGAGAGATAAGCAGCCCAGTTGATCATTTCATCAATAGATTGGAATTGTAGCAAGAATTGTTCAGTTTCAGCACGTAATCTCAAACAGTTGGTCTTCTTCTTGTAATCAGCAGCTAGCCCAAACTTGGCAAATTGTAGCGAGTATGACTTGATCAGTCTCTTGGAGCAAAGGTATTCTTCAGGGTTCTGCATGATAGCCTTCATGATGTACTCATTCTCCACGGATGTGAACTCGTAGTACTTCTTGGTTTTGGATTTCTTCACTCTGTTCAATAGTGGCATGTTATCAATAGCATAGAAGTTTAACTGAGTGGAGTTCAACTCCATGACAAAGTTTCTCCAATTTCTGACTGGTGATGGTTCGTATGGAGACAGGTATTCGAGCTTCCGTATGACAAGAGCCAGCTTGTATACTGTTGGCGCATAGCCTGGTAGCTCATTTGTTTCCTCTCTTTCATACACAGGATACCGTATTGTTTTGGAAGAATTAGCCGCTGTGTAACTTGGTGGTGAAACCGGCTTAGATTCGAGGTATTCCAAAACGTCCATCTTCTCAAGTTCATGGGAAGCACTGCGTGGATCTGTATCCTTACTGCTCTTCTTGTTCTTACTTTGCTTCATTTGCTGTTGTTGTTGTTGATGGTAGTCGGTAGAGCTCATAATCGACAATTGAGATGATTGGTATCGTATGTGTGGAGCAGTAGTTTCCTTTGAGGAGCAACGTGGGACAAAGTGCTGGGACAGCGAAGATAAAGAAGTGTTCGACGATAGGGCGCTAGGACTGGAGGCGCTTGTGCTTGAAGCTGAAGAGTTTGATATTGTAGATTTGAGGTGTGGGATCTTTTGGTTTAAAAATGATGATCCCTCGATGGAGCATCCGGAACTTGGTGGAGCAAAAGCCATTGCGTCTGATCTGGATCAAAAATAACTAGAAAATAAATCAGGATTCAGTACGTGCGTGTGGACAGTAACAAGGGGTATTGGTGTTGATAGATGATTGTGTACTTCCAAGGGTTTAGCGTTGCATCAACAGATTCAGCCATGAATATGGATTGTGAGATGGCAGGACCGGAGCGTTGCTTTTAAACCAACTGAGTCTGGCTTTTAGAGCACAGCAATTGTTTAGCTCACTTTCTTTGATAGGGGCTAATGCTGCGGCCTGCCCCAGTTCCAGAATCCAGATCGCGCGGTGTGGCCCACGCGACAACCTTAATTCCCACACACAATCAGGCCCGGAATTGCCACGGATACGTCAATTTGCAACTCAAAATCACCATTGCTACACAGACTAGCTCTACGTAAGATACTACCATAGCCTATCACAACTCTGGATAGTCACGAGAGCAACAAAGGACACTCTTGCCATGTCTCTAGTACTATTTACCACACCGTATCGTCCGTTCCACTAGTGTTCCACTGTTTGTTATTGGCTGATAAGAAATCCCGAAGAACCCACACCGAGTACCCTCGGTTGTTTGCGCAGTACCTGATGATATCGTAAATGGCTCTCGAGCTTCCATGTGAAAAAAAGAGAGATTCTTGGTGTTCCACAAGCGGTTTACTAATTACTAGCACATCGGACCAATGATAAGAGGGATTAGCCACAGTGTGGTGTCTATCTATACAAATAGCCTATCTAGTTCCCATCGCATTGACACCATCCGTAGAGTGTCGCTCGACACTAATCTAAACCTTCCATCCTGTCAAGCCGGACTATCCACAACGGATCACAATTAAATATATCGCAAATAAATTCGCACACGTGAGTCGTGACTCTTTTAACAGCATGATTGTAGAACTAGACAACAAGCTGTGATTTGATAAAATCTGGAGATTCGCCCAGCTTCCAAATCCAATCAACGATCACGTCTTCACTTGTGAAAATTTTTACCTTACCCCAGTAGGCAATAAACTCTCGGCTACGGCTTAGCTAGGGCGTGTCTCAGAGTTGAGGATATCAGGGCTTAGAACCTAGGTACTTCCATTCCTAAAGGCAACAAACACCATATGAAGTTTGGACTACAGTGGTAACCTAAACGAATACAAATTAACCCCCCTATTATATTAGACATCAGCTGAAGTACTTTCTATACAAGTCATTGTCCTTCAGATCCTCCACCTCTCTGAGATAATGATCAGTACCCAAATTTCTCACAAGATCAGCCTCTGTGAATGTTTCTTTGGTCAAAACAACTAATCTTATCACACACTCCCTGCGTAGCTTTTCTCTGTTCAGCTTATCACTAATAGTTTCTCTTAATCCACAATTGGTATTACTAGTGTTCATACCCAATTTCAATAAATTTATGGTGTTTTGTCTTAGCACATCACGATTGTTTACCGAAGTTGCAAGATCGTTAAACCCACTTCTAGTCAATTCGTTATCCGCTCTCAGGATCAAGATCTCAATGATCTTGCAGACTTTAGGTGAAACTTGGTTCGTCTTGTTATTAATCTCATTTTGTAATTCCTCTTTGACTAATGCTTGGGCTGTCTTCAACTTGGTGTTGATATGACTGAGAATAATCCATTGTTCCTGGGATGTTAAGGAGACTTGATGCTCTCTATCTTTAAAATCTGTAAAATTATCAGCTTCTGCCAAGTATCTCGATGGACTCTTTTCCAAACCTGGCAAGTTTGTGTCGTCCCAATATTTCACCAAATCTTCAAAACTTTCCAAAAGAGAGGCATTGATGCTATGATTCACCAATTGAATGTTCTCAATCTCACTCTGTGTAAAGTTTAAATTATATGGATTCGTTGGTGCTTTCTCAAATGTAAATTTGTCAAACAATAATTGTGCAACGTTGTGTAACTTGTTTTCAAATGCCATAAAATTGTTTCGTAGCATGTTGATCTGAACATTGTTTTCACAATTGGAATAACTGGTATGAATCAACTTGGCCCCAGTCAACACCGTTTCCAAGACACTACTAGGCGTGACTTGTTCCTCGACATAGAATTCATCACCTGAGTCCGTAGTGGTGCTTTCTTGCGGTTGCGCAGGTATTTCATCTATAGTGGATGACGATGGTTCCTCTGAAGTTTCCAGTCTTTTCAAAAACTGGTCCAATTCATTCAATTGATAATCCAAGATTCTCTCCACTAGCACGGTACTCTCATCGCATAAAGTCATGATCTGTTCAAATGAAACATCATTACCATCTTCTTTATCAATCAATCCAGTGTTAATCAGTACCAAATTAAAATACAACTCCCAAGTCACATTCTCAAATTTCTTCACGACAAACTCATGCTTTGACTTGATCTCTGATAATGAGTACTTGTGAACATCACATCCTTCAATACTCTTCAAGACACTTGCAGGTAATGCATGATACGTTTCCCATACATGGAATAATAGTCTATTAGCATTGTAATAAGCATCAACAATTGAATCGTCCTTATTGATAGCCCCGATGTAGTATTCATAAGCCTTTTGGTAAAATCTCAATGATTTGGATAAGTCAGAGATGATCCATCTATCACCGGACTCTTCTTCTTCGACACCTTGATCCAGATAATCTGTTGCCGTGGTTAATGTTGGTGCTGATGATTTCTTTGCTGTATTCAATTTGGGGAATTTGGGAATTTTTGGAGGTCCTATAACAGCAGGTCGGTTAGTAAATTGGTATACTAATATTAATTCATGGGTACACACTTCTTGACATGATTGACAGTAGAATAAAGCGATGTTCAATGGTGCTATTGTAGCTTCATCAACATGACGTATAAATCTTTTTACCTAAAGTCCAACAATTGTCCGTGCAGAAATGGCAGAATGAGCTGGAGCTTTGTAAAACGTATGATAGTAAACGCTTAACTTGAAGAATAAATACAATTGACTAAAGACTTTTCTGTTCCATCTTGGGATGATAATAGAGTCCTCTGGACATTTCAAGTTTGCTCTGTTTATTTCCGCATCTTAATGCCAAAACAGATTCACGAGGCGCTTAGACATTGACTAGATGGAATCTGGCGCTAGCTATACAACATATCAAGCATGATATAGCCGCCCAGACTATACTTCATCAAGATTAAATCATAACTCATTGATTAAAATCTATTTCAAGTACTAACATCATTTCATAACTCCTATACAACTCTTCCTAAACCAAAAACTCCATAATGTGACTTTTTCTAATTATTCCCACCACTCACCTTCGCTTTCTCCAGAAAGTGCATCTCTGCTCTCAGGGTGTGTTGGTTCGAAATCTTCAATCTCATACTCATCCTGATATTTCTCATTAGCATCAACAACTCTTTGAGTATAAAGTTCATGTTGTTCATCTTCATCATCTTCATCTTCTTCATCGTCTTCTTCAGCAATGAATCCATTCTCCCTCTGCCATTGTAACACAATGTCTCCAAGATAGACATTTTCAAATAGCTTGAATGATTGCTCGAGATAATTGGCAATAGCATCATTATGATCCAATTCACGCTCAGTTTGGAATGGATCAGATGGTCTTGGTAATCTTGGGATGAATTGATCAGCATCATCGACTTCAAAAGTGATGGTTTTAATTTCTAAACTGAACTTGACTTTCTTAGCAGTCTTCTTTGAACTGCATTTTATTGGTTCATCCTCTTCTTCATCTGAAGATAAAGCGCTGTGTGGATTGTAGCTTTTCCAATTGGACTCAGGCTCATATTCAGAAGCTGAAGAGCCTACTGAGTCCGTGTCAGCGTCAATAGCACGCTTCTTGTTATCAGAAGTGTCAAGCTCTAATGCAAGTTGATCAAGCTCAAAGCTTGGATCAAAGACCAATTTGTTTGTTGGTTTGACAACGGTGACAGAATGTGAGAAACCCATTTTTTGTGTGTGTGTTTTTGTGATTATTTGATAATGATAATAACGACAATACGAGGACAGCAGGTTTTGGGAAAGGTGGGAATAACCACTGCTTTATATAGACATTCCGATTAAATATCTCAATGTATTGTCTTAGAAGTTTGGGGCTAGAGTAATACATGTCATCTCAACCGCTGATTGTTGGTATTGATCGGCGCTTTGAAATAAATTTGAGAACATTAACGTCCAGTCTCTATATAGCAAAAGTACAAGCAAAACCGATGTCCATAAGCTATAAATGAATGGCACGCTGCTGACTTCACTAGTACGAGAGCTATAGTCAGTAGAACTCCGCTAATGTCGTTCGTTGTGATGCGAATAATTGAAACGTAATCCATTGAGCTAAATTAAGCGCCCATCATTTTGACAGCTGCATGAGGGTCCATTTACGAAATTAAAGAGTTTTATTTCAATCTATCCGTTTTGGGAATATAAGAAGATTGATTTGGTTACGATCTGCAAAGTATCTGCAAAGTATCTGCTACTACTTGATGTCTACTACTGGCCATGTTTTCTATAGTCAAGTCCGTGTTTGTACGACGTATATTATTCATCTGGTAACCATTGGCTTATCGTTTCCGTAGACTCCCAAACAGCATGTCTCCCTATGCTCAAATGATGATTTGATCTCAGTATCTGCATTCTAACTTTTCCTTTGAGCTCCAATAACTCTTTCAATCTGTCCTGTATCTTGTCTTTCTCCTCATAAGCCCTCTCCATACTGTCATACTCGAAAAATGACAAGATCTGCTCTTTGGATTTGAACTCCAGGCAAAGACAATTCTTATTCAAATGATACGTCTTCATATCTGTTGGATTGATGTTTGAGATGTATATTTTGAAGTTGGTGGCTTTGATAAGACCTTGGAATGGCTTACCGATGACTTGTAAGTTTTGTGGCTCAATACCCAATATGTACCCTTCAAAGAAGAACTTGTTGCCAGGTTCAACACCATTCTCCATTATCTTTTCAATCCCATTTGGATCATCTCCATAGTATGATTCGTTAGTTTCTAATGAAGACATCGCGGCATTTTCAACAGCATCCGCTTTAGATGTATCCTCTTCCAGTTTAACCTTCACTTGTTCAGTGGCTAGTGTCTCTTCATTATCATCCTCGTCTTCTGAGCCTGATGAAATTTCAATTACATTGCTCAGGTTAGCCAAGATTTGACTTCCACTCACAATGTCCTTCCGCTTAGGCGTTGCCTTGTTTTGACCTGTACCCATTGGCGTGGGTGAATCACCACCATCTATATCATCAGATGAAGGTTCCCGTAGTTCGATCGTAACGTCTCCAGTGGTTGAATTATTATAGTCGTTTAGTAATCTTTCTTGCATCTGAGTGAATGTTTCTTGAGTGTCAACGTCTGTTGGCTTCTGGAAGAGAGGATTCGATATAGGAGTACCCAACGTCACATTCTCTGTTGATCGTTCCTCTTCAGGTATCGATGTTTTTGCTTTCTTTGCTTCAGGCTCCTTTCCGTCACAATCTATCGAGTCTCCAGTACGATTTCTTATCACTTTGATGATTCTTTGGATTTCGTCCTGATTTTTCGGAGTTGTAGTGAACTTTCTCTTTTCAACCTCTTTCAATAGCGATAAAAGTTTAACATGTTGAAACTGTCCTAGCTTGAAAATCATTTGTGGATCCTTATTGATGATTTTGAATTTGGTTATCTTGAAATCAAACTCTGTGACTCCATTATAGGCTTCAGCAACGACGTTCAAAAAGACTTGATATCCATTCTCCAAAAAGTAGGTTTTTGTCTTTTCTCTACCAAAATATCCAGCACCGTGTCTATCAATATCATACGCCTTTTTCAGATCTTTGAAATGCTGAGAAGCCTCAGATCCTGGTTTCACATGGAAAGTCAGAATGTTTGATTTATGTCCGGAAGTGAAGTCAGTGAGGTCTAACGTAGGTTGATCACCATATTTAGCTGCGATGATGAGCATCGTCAACATCACCGAGACCTTTTCCTGCTGGTTCGGCCTCGTGACCCTGATTCTCTTGATATCTTTCAGCTCCTTCACCTCCACCACGCCATTTGCCATCTTTGAATTTCCCTGTTGGTAACGCTTACATTCTGGCTCATTTTAGTCTAAAGACTTGTACCTGAACAGGACAATAATCAACACCGTTGAGAGATGGTCAGGCCACTACTTCAACACCATTTCACGCGTAGCGCGACAGATTGTATAGCTCTAAATACCAGCCTTGAAATACACATATATTGTTGTGGGGCCCGCTAAAAAAGGTGCTGTTACTATGACTTTAGACATTGGGAAACTGTTCAAAGGGGAAAATGTTGTCCCTTGTACAACTTACACAAAGCTGGCTGATCTGCCCTATCCCAAGGAAGACACATCTTACTATGCTAACATCATCTGTCTAATTGTGTCATTTAGAGCAGATTCTATATCAAGGTTTTTCGTGACTGATTTCACTTCCAACGCATTGATGGAATCGCCTTTAAGAAAGGATAATTACATCTCAAACTTTAGTGAAAGGCTTCCTGAGGATCAATTACTTCAAATCATAGGGTATGAGAACAGAATGGATCAATTCGTAAAAGAATATGAGAAGATACGAGGTGAAGTGCTTCCTGTGGGGTCACGTTCATACTACAATATTTTGTCAAAAGGTGTGTTTTGCATCATTAACGCTAGGATGAAGACATTCGGTGGTGTTCTGGAAGGTGTTGCAAACAGAATCGAGCTATTAGATCACAAGACAAACAAGAATGTTGATACTTCGTTCCCCATTTTCAGCAACCTTTTCAAAAGTTTACCATCAGATTACATTATGGATAATTTTGACTCTTACAAATATACACTTACAGGACCTTTCATCATGCACAAGCTTTTCGGTACCAATAACGGGGATGTTCCTGGACCTCAAGCTCAAGTACCTGCAACTCCTGCACATGAAAATAATAGAAACTCAATTGATCAAACCTCCTTAGAATCATCACCATGGCCGGATACCACTTTTACAGTACCGAGGATTCCACAAAGAGGTGCAGTTGCTGAAACTCCTTTACCTTTCAAGCTCTCGTCTCAAGCTGACTTACCTCACGATGTACAACATGAGCGTGATTATGATGTTAGTGAGACTCCTCATATACAAGTTCGAGCTACAGGATCTGAATTTCAAGGAAGCTCTGACAGAAAGAGGGCAAGAGTATCGAGTGAGTTCAATGCCGATATGATTGTGAAGTTGAATAGTATTGATCAAACTGATGGTAAAGTGTACCAAGTCGAGGGAAGGATAGTTGAGTTTGAACCTTTACTGGGTCAACTATGTGTCAAGGCTACTAAGAATGCACCACCAGTGCTGAATCGTCTAAGCTTGGTGATAAGTGATGATATGAGTAATTCGGGTACAGTTTGGGATGAGGAACAATTACTACGAATCACATTTATGGAAAACTCTGAGATATTTGAATTTTTGGGTATGCAAGAGATCGAAGAAGTGTATATAAAATCTCCACAGATCTATGAAGATTTTAATAAAATCATGAGATCAAAGAAAAATTTCAAGTTTAACGTTATTAGAAGACTGGTGAAGATAAACCGTGGGATCTCGGTTCTTGGATGGGAGGCACAAGGGCTAACATTAGAAAGTCTTTTGAACCAACTATGAAGCATCAGATCAGTTCGCTTCAAACCAGTTTAATAGATCCTGGGTAAGTCTTTGGAAAATCAACTCGTTTTCCAAGAACAAGTTGTTCTGACCCTTTGGATACATCAATAAATTTGCATTTTCACAAGGACAATGCTGTATAAAGCTCTCCACACCATCCACGGTGGACATTGGATCCTCTTTGGATTTTATAATAAGAACATTTTTAATACTAAACTCTTCAACGTACTTCTTCGGCTGGTGGTGTAAGACGTGTGATATATGTAGGACTTCTCTCAAATAATTTGCCTGGATCTTCTTTAGGTCGTAGCTCTTTTCTGCGAGATACTTTAACCAGTATTCGTCACTTGTAACGCCTTCGTACTTCATATTAATTCTGGCCTGGACATTGGTTTTGTGTATTATCTTCCCCACTAGAGAAGTGGCAGCAACATTATGGAAGCCCTCTTTAGGATCAATAAAAGGGTTGATAGAGATGATACTCTTGACTCTATGTTTGTAATAACCTTTAACACCATACGCAATAATCCTGGCACCGACAATAAAATGACCCATGAGGTGTAACTTGTGACAATGATAATCCAGCTGTCTATCCAGATCTTTGATACAGAGGTCCAAGATCCTGTTCAGCTCTCTGTAAATATCCGTATCCTTGTTATAAACCTCCTTCAATCTTGCAAACATCACTTCATAGCCGTGGGCCGTCAACATAGTAATCAGCCTAGTGTAAAGATTTATATCTTCACCAGGGTTATGTAGCAGCAAGATCCTGCCATTGAGGATCTGGTCATACTGCACAGGCTTATAGTACTGTTAGTCTTGAGATTCCAACACTCGCTGCTCAGGCAGATCATCTAAATTACTCACCCATAATTGTGCAGAATAGCTGTACTGATCCGTTGTGATCTCCACCTCTCTGCAGGTCGACATGGTAGTTTGGGGAGAAGGTACTGTCATTTGAAAAGAGCCAAGCTTTACTGGGAACGCCTTCGTGTGACTGTCTCATAAAGTACGTACATCAAGGATCTTTGATGACTATTTAAATGAATATAAAATCCCCTAGTTGCGTCTAAATCCGGCCGATCGATATCTATCGAACGTTTGAAAACCGTTGACATCGGCATGTAGGCAACCACATTCTCGGTAATCCAAGCAGTGCAAAACCGATGAATATTTGATCTTTACTCCCATAGTATGGCTCTATTTAAGCTCTTTCAGGTCCCAAGAGTGTCAAAATGGACCCTTCCACCTGGTATAGAGTCGTACACGCCTTTCGTAAAACTGGAGTCGAGCCATTCGCTAACAATACAAGACGTCAATTAGGCTTGACATATGTGCCTAGTCCAATTGTACGTAGAGCCGAGGCTCAAGACCGGCCCAAAGCAGTAACTTAAGCCGTGTCAAGTTGACAGCTGAATGTACATGCGCTAAGTTCCAACATTCCAGAATCCAGATGGTCAGCAAAAGAGCATATGCTGCAAAGGAAAAGTCTTGCTCTTGAGTCTACGTCCATCAACTTCCTAAGGCGAACTCTCTTTGAGTCTTTGCAGCCATCAGACCATAATGTCCTCGTGTACTCGAGGCGTACCTGCGTGCTCAATTGGGAGCTGTTGAGCTCTATTTGTGGATTGTGGAAGTCTCCAAGAAGGTTTTAATGTACTCAAACCGCCTGTGTTCAATACTCGATGCTCATGCCTACAAATTACACATATCATGATAAGTTCGTTTGAGACTTGAGTAATAAAGCACTTCTTTAATCTTCTATGTGGGTTTGGGTGATCCCAATGACTCCGAGCAACGCAATGTAAAGCTGTTGTCACACAATGCTAGCTAAGGATTTAATGCAATGCCAACCACTTGAGCAATTCCTCTTTGAAACTATCGTAGATTTCCTGTTTTTCGAGTGCCAAAGAATGACGAGCATTTGGCATTGGTACAAACTTCTTGTCTTCAATTGGGACCAAATCAACAAACTTCTTTGAAGCATGAACATCATTGATTTTATCATCTTCACCATGGAAAATCACCAGTGGAACACTAAACCCACTTGCATATTTAGGATTCATGAGTCTCTCACCTCTAAGATTCAATAAAAGTTCGTTAGTAGCCGTTTCGAATTTGCTCGGAAGGGAATGTGAACGTCACTTACCTAGTAAGGAAATCATAAATGTACCTTAAAGAGCCCAGCAATGGGATGGATGGTTCATGTTTGATATACTCCATCCATTCCGGGTCACTTGTAATGAAATCTTTTTCTAATTTTGTATCCATGACATAGTTTGGCAACAACTTCATAGCCAAATATGATACACCAAATAAAACTTTACCAGGTCTAGAGCTTGGCTAGATATGCGGTTGTTAGTGACATACTCTTAGAATTTTGAGCAGCATAAACTTACATGTAAAAGCACCAGTGGACCTGTCACGGCGATACCTGAAAGATGTTCCTTATACTTCCCTCTAATACCATAATTCAACGAGATACCACCACCCATCGAATGACCCATCATAAACAACTTCTTGTTATCACGTTGAGCCAAGTCATCAATATTTCTCTTCAAGAAAAAGTCAACATCATCGAAAACATGTTCTTCATCACTGATACCTTTTAATTTCCCAGGTGATGTTAGACCAGCACCTCTTTGATCAAAGAAAAACACCTCGTATCCCACTCTAGACAGCTCATCAAACAAACGGATGTACAATTTTGAGTACTCAGAGAACCCATGTATCCAAAAGATTCTTCCCTTCAATGGTACCTCATCAGGAACAGACTATCGACAGTTTGTGTCAATGTTAGTTTAATCACGGCCTGCGGCGTTAAAACCTCTGCAACATACCCATAATTCTGTGTAGAAATTTGCCCCGTTATACTCAACAAATGTCTCTTCTGGTTTATTTATTTGAGTGTATGGTGCTTTTGGGATCTTGTATGTCGTTGTTGTCATCTTTTATTGTTTCTGTATACCCTTGAATATAAATATCACTCTAACCGAGCCAAGGTTGCGTAGTAGTTATTTTTGATATCGGCTTATTTGACCGGAAATCTGGCAGTTGATAGTTATTAGTGCGTACTTTCATCATGACTAGTTGTCTACTCATCTTCCTTGTGTACCATATAGTTTCTTCGGTAAGTCCTATGGTTAGAAATGTATCACTACAGTTTATATCCAGCATTGAGCACTCGAGGTCTGTGTTGTCTTCTTACAGCTTTTCTTCAGATCAGGATCAGTATCAAGATACAAGAGCGTCGAGATCACATTGTAAGCGTATATACGCAGGTCTATCCTGATGAATTATTTACCTATGAAGTATCAAGAACTAAGAACTATCAAGCTATTGGCATTGGGGTCTAGTGGGCTCTTATCTTAGCCGATAAACATATGCCTCTGAGATACTGACTTGCAATCGAAAGTTTTCAATGTTCCAAGTGCTAAATAATGCTTTTGACAATGGTGGTCATGACCATCACTCAGACTTACTTATCTGGATTCATGGCCCCTTTAGATTGTGAAATTTGAGGTCACTGAGTGTACCTGGGCCGGTAATGAGGTGATATTTAAGAGCTTTGGCCTATCAAATTGCATAACTATAGCGCTGGAACGCTTGGTTCCTATCCTGTGAGATCGATTTAGTCTATAGCACATAAGCAGGCTTGTTAATCTGCTTTTAAGCCGGTTTGATTGAGTGTATCGCCTTGAAGACCTGGAACAACGGAGACAAGCCATCTTGGGCTAGCTGGCAATGTGAAAGTCTTGGATAAGCTCGTACAATGTTGCTGTGATATCTGTGTATCTCTGTAAAATGCATTATAGTATCATCAAGTTATCAATATCCTCTATTGTTTATTGTAAAAATTTTGATAGAGATGGTATATCAGACCTCAAACTATGCATCGCTTGATGGAGACAGCCCTCAGGCTGGTGTCGTATTATCATCCTTGGACCTCAAATTCAACTTTAATTCAGTGGTGAATCAGGGGCATAGAATATAGACTATGAAAAGCTTAAACAGACGATCTCAGCGTGTTGTGAACTCAAAAGCGCTTTTTGTTCAAGCCTTTAGTTTTATTCATCGAAACAGGTAAATAACAAGACAAACATGATGTATATTGTCTTATTTCCTCCATAACATCTGAAGCTGCAAAGATTCTATTGCTTGTTTTAAGAATAATCACTGATAAAACTCGGGAAGTTGTTACTCTCATAAGCTTCGCTGCAATTATGTTGAGAGTCGGTAAAAGAGTAATTGAGTGTAGTAGGTTTTCCATAGATATATCGGTTTACCTTTCAAGCATGATGGGGTCAGGAGGTGAAAGATTGGCACTGGACAAAATGAATATAGATAAGTACGACGCTGGAAATCTCGCTTCGAAAGCTATTCGACTTCGTAAACAAGAGTGGAATCCATTGGTTGAGACGTCTTTCTAGTACCACTTAGATGGAATAAGTTCCTAATGAGAGGTCGATGTGTTATGAAATCTTTGGTGTAGATGCAACATAGCCTTTTTGCTCTTTGTCTAGTAAACTAGATTTTACCTCACCGCTAGAAGCAAATTATCGAGAGTCGAGACCGAGATTCAAAGTAGACCGATGGGCAGCAAGTTGCAACTCATGATTTCGGATATTCTGATTCGTTCCCAATGTAAATATCAAAGAACCTTCGCTGCAGTTAAATTATCTCTTTTGGGCCATAAACAAGATTCGATTGGTCTTGTTTGGGACTGTCTATCTCTCTAAGGCACTAGATCTAAAAAAGGAGTCCTAGACTCCTACGATATATCTCAATGATCACGTTTGTGTGCCTGACCACTTTAAAGGCGGTCATTTCGGGCGGTTGTGTAGAATTGTTGCAGAGAGCATTGCAGCTGTATGCTTTTTTGAAAAAACAATGAAGGACAGACCGTAGGTCGGTTCTCTATTTTGTTCGCATTGTTTTCAGCAATGAGCATCCCTAAAGCATCTTCAGCAAGGCATTGCTGTGGAAAGCCTAATTGGGGGCATTGTGCAAAATATAATGCTATTGCTCAAATTAAAACAAGCAACAACCTTCAATACTGTATAACAGCTTCTGTATGTCGTCTTATAGCTCTTGTAACTCAAATAGATCGAAAGAGACAGCTAGCCGGTGATTGGAAGCTGTACCTCACTCAGTCTCTGTGGGCGTTTTGGTGGCAGGAACCATGCTGCTACCGATTTAGTACTGGATACCTTGGTATTTAACGTTGTACAGTGAGCTGCAATGGATTATGGCAAAATTTTTGGTTATTAGAACCTAATAAAGTTCCTTTGCATCGAGGGCTTCGACTCTTGAAGTGAAACAGAGATAGAATGTAGCCAATATCAAAATAATTAACCAACGCGTTACCTCTTTTCCAGACAGGAGCTCATCCATTTTCGAGATTTGATACCAAGCCAAACAGCTCTGATCTGAGCGGTATATTACCCAATAGCAGTTTTTAATCACTAAAACTCCAATTTACCAAAGCAATGGTTCAAGTAACGCAGTACCTTCAGCCTGAACTCTTTTCACCAAACAACGCGGCAACGAGCAGCTCGTGTTGCACCAAGCCTCCCGAGAAGAATTTCACTCAGTCAAAGGCGCCTTCATCCCAGTAATCTGACTCAATGTTTCGGATATCACCTTCTTTCACTGGCAATCGTAATTGCCGTTGGAATTAGAACTTGTATGGGTTTTTTGATATCACTCGCGGCCGGTGTGTATGTATGTAGACCCATATTACGTAATCCAAGGATCTAAAGTTAGTCTCCAGACTCTCAGTATAGTCCCAGATCCAACCATTAGGCTTTATGATGGGTTTATGACGCATGAGCGTCGATCTCAAATATGTAAAGGAAATTACCGGATCTGGCACCCTGTAGATTCTTTGCGCGTGGAACACTTTTTTTTCAACAGTACCGCTTCCATTGGACAAGTAGAAAATGCTCGATGTATGACCGCAGGATTGTAGCATGTATTGTGCGGAATGCTCGTATTGAAAAGTCATAAGCTCATTCCGTTTCACCTCCAACTTAATGCGATTGAGTAAACACGAAAGGAAACATTTGGTCTGTAGGCTAAACAGGAAGAAGTACAACCAAAACTACCCAAATACGTAACTCTGTTCCCCTATGTACTGAAGATATGTCATATGTGTTAAATTCTAGTCTTCGCGCACTCTGAAAGATCACCAGTGACCACCACCTATCTCGTATATAATTGATGCGGTGGGCTCCAACTTCTCGCTGCTCGCTGCTCTGCTTCGAATCCAAGCGAGAATTAATTACGATTAAAGTTCTGTCGCGTACTGTCTTAACTGGCCATGCTAAGATTGGCGTAGCGAGCTACAGATCAATTTCTCAAGACATGCACTCGCTTCTTTCTCAAACAATGTGTTTAAGAACATGGAGTGGAGTTTTGGACCTTACTTCACATACAAATTAGGGTATATACTATGTAGTGTACAGTTTTAACCGTTAAGCATGCTTAATGTAGATCTGGTCCAAATTGTCAGCTTCAGAGATCGAGATTCGAGGAAGCGAGAGTCGAGAGTCGAGACGATCACTTGGCCCGTGACGGTACTTCTTCCAAAACAGAGCCATTGCTTTTTGGATATTGACTCTTGAGGTTGCTCCAATAGTAACACCTCTGGGCGAAACAAAGCCTGCTGGCTGTAAAACTCCTCATTTGACTGCTCTCAGGCCCTAGTGCCAACCGTTTTGACGTTATGTGAGCATCTCTTATTGTAAGGTCATCTCCGATCTTTCGGTGACAGTTGTAATTTGGTACCTTATACCGTCAAAGTGGCATCTCTTTGACATTAGAACCCTAATCTTCGTAACTTCCATGTCAAATTTTTTTTCTGAAATAATATCTGTAGTATTCACTTGAAGATTCATGATTTACATATCGATTTGTGAAATACGAGCATTGGTTTAAGTTCAATGGGCTTGAACTCTAATTTTAGCCATTGGCCGCTTAGAAGTGCAAGTATCCTTTATATATTCAAATATATGTGAGAAACTGAAGCTATACAGGCGAAAGTTCACTGACCTCATTAGGTGTACAGTTGATTTTCACAGCAATTAAAAAACATCTGGTGTATTCCTTTCTTTCATATTCTATTCTACTCTATAGTGTACAACCAGTCGACTGGATATACACGTTGATGTCGCCAGATGCCTAGTGAATAAGGCCTTCTTTGATGATGCCTTAACTATTTTTACTTCATCTCGCAATACACCGTGTTACTCTTGATGCGGTACAAAGTACAATAAATCAAGACCTTCAGATTGAAAAGGCAGCATCAGCTCTTTGTCCATTTCTGCGTTCTGGCTGTGACCGTACAATCTTCTCTTTGTTCTTGCTCTTGTTCTCGTATATTGTGAGATTAAACGCAATATCTACAGTTCAAACTGTTCATAATTCATGGTATTAAGGCGCATAGAATGTTCCGTGTGTAAAGTGTAGATTTTTGTTTCAAGTGAACATTCAATTTTCTCTCGATAACAACAAGAAAATTGAGATAGCGACATATTATCTCGAAACTCTAATTAGAATCACTTGAGTGGCCACTTCCATCTGAGTAGTTCTCTTGCTCCTTTTCTCTAAGCTTCAGGCTAGCAAGATGAGGACAGCATTTTTCTTTTTCCTTAGTCAAAATGTGGAAGTTGAGCCAGTCACCGCCAGTAGATCGTAGTCCACAATAGCATGTCCCCCAATGTGGTAATTTTTCATTCAGACTATAGAGCTTCTTGACTTTTGGGTCATCAAACTCGAAATGGAAATGTAGAAGATGTTTTTTGAAATCGTATTGACGATTAAAGTAGCCTGTTTTGTGTATACAGCTACCTCTTGGATAGACACATCTGAATCTGCTAACCTCTTCATGAATTCTCATATGACGAGTCATGTCTCTTTTGATCACCTTCCCGCATACCTTACATGTACCACCTCTCAAATTAATTGGCTTTTTGGGTTTATTGATTTTGAAATCATGAGCCATTTCAATAGTATCACTGGAGTTACTCCCACCATGAGAATTAGTGGCTCTGTTTGAATGGTAAGGATGTGAGAAAGATGACTTGGCCGATTCACCAGTGTAGGAATTGGAGCTCGAAGTCGAGTGTTGCTGGTCTCTAAAGGGAAGCTGCGGTTGGTAGAATCCAAGAGGTCCAGAAGGGATGCCTAAATCTGATGGAGGATTCACACCAGTGTCATACATTGACGAAGGCTGGTAATATGTAGTAGGAGGTCTAGCGCTGTAGACATTTGATGGGTAGTAAGGTACACCAACTCTATCAAAAGGTGGATTTTTGGGTATATCTGGAGGAATCTCAGGATCTGATGTAAGCTGCTGGGGCGCCGTTTGGTGGTTCCATTGGTTCTCTACCATAGGTGAGAACTGCTGAACTCTGTTGTTCCCAAAAGGTGGATAACTTTGTGCATGATAAGACGTGTAGGCAGGATATGGTGTCTCATTTTGAGGTCCTCTTGGTAAATAGTCCATACTATTGTTGTAGTGCGGGTGAGAACTCGATGTATCGAAACCGTAAAGTGCTTGAGTAGAGCCTGGTGGCATCATGTTGGTGTGTGAATTTGTGGTGTTGTTTTCCTGGAACCATTCCCCTAATTTTCCATTGACATTGGAGTCTATCATAGAGGAAAAGGCAATGGCATCATTAACAGGAAGTCTTTGATTTGGAAAGTTCATTGGATGAAAGTTAGGTTGGGTGCTCAGTTCCATTTTATTTGATTGGACCGGGTATGAATGTTGTTGAGTATTGTAAGTGACTTGAGGTCTGTTGAATTCTTGTTTTGTATGTGGTAAATCGCTTTGCTTTGATTGAAGTAAACTTTGTTCTGTGTGTCTATTTGTCCTTCCACCTTCTGGCATTATATTATTTCTTCAAACTTCCAATATTGGCATCTAGCAACATCAACAATGTGGGTCTGTATTGTGTTATTGTTGAAACTCTATCTTAATTGGTAGATACTAGAACTGAGATTCAAAGAAGTGGAATTCAACGTTAAATATAGCACTTTGAAAGTATAGGCAGGGTGTTGGATTCTGGAACCGATAGAAGCTGACACTGAAACGAGAGTTAAATTTGGTGTGTTCCTGTTACAGTGAGGAGAGATGCTATGTTAGGTTATGGTGGTTGAAAGCTAGCAAGTTGTTAGTAAACCCGTTCCAAGAAGCTGCCCAATTGTATCACTAGGCGAGAAAGTGGGTACTCACTGTACTTTAATATGTGAATCAGGTATAATGTTTAATATCTCAATTAACACCTTGGGCACCAAATTCTTCGATAGAACACAAAGTCTGCGTATGGCATGGTATTCGATGCGGGATGTGTTATTTATAAGGTCAATATGTAGCTATATATATATTTATCTCAATTTTCAAGTCGAGTTTGAAGATGCAGGAGGAGACAATGCAATCCGGATCTGATGTTTGTACAAAAAAAAAGTTTATGCCCAGATCTACGTACAATAATGAAGGAAAACGTCCCAAATGTACCTATCTGCATACAGACAGTGCATGATGCAGCTCGATGTAGGGTTCCGCTAGTGCAGTAAATTCTAGGGCAGGGGTCTAGGATGATCATTACCGCTCCGGTGCGAGTCCAGTCTGACTCCTGAGGGACTTTTCGAAAGTTGTGATCTTGTTAAGTTTCATGGCGGCCGAGACATAACATCCAGCGGTAACAGGTACCTCTAAAGTGCCAACGCCTAAAGGGACTGCTCACCTGAACAATGAAGTCCCAGTATTCATAAGTGTATCCGCTACAACTATCTTTTGAGCCGTCTCGTGAACACTTTTCATGAGTATATAATAATAAAACACCAATCAATGCAACAGAACATTTACGATGGAGGCCTGGAGGTGTAGCGATTACGGTCAGGTCCATCCGTGGCTATGAGCTTCGAAGCACTAACCTCAATTAGGTCATCTTCAAGACATACAACGTTTTCAAGCCACATCAAATTTTGGCCAGAAGCGAGAAGGAAAGGCATCATAATGTTGTATGACTGCACTTTCAAGTTTCTGTCAATCGCAAGCTCGATAAGGGCTTCCATGTATGTATCCACTCGCAAAGTTAAGAGTACAATTGGTCTTTGTTTCGAATACGCAGTAGCTCTTAATTATTCGGGCTTCTGACGTTTCAAGGCTGTACGTAGTAGACCAATGTAGGTGGAAGTATGAACGAGGTTCCTATAATACCCTCCGAGCATCTACCAACTTATGTAGTCTAGAAAGCGTAAGTCGAAGCTCGAGCAACCTATTGAAGAAACTTTTGACACGCTCGGTCGCCTATACATAGGTACGTAGACCTGGAGATCCCTAAATACAAAAAGCGTATGGTTTCGAATAGAGGAGTCATTAATCTGAAGAGGTTCAACGACACCTTTGCTAGAGTGATGATAGACCCATCGAGAAACGGTTGATGAGCCGAATTGAATCTATTTGCAAGTCTTTAGAACATTTATTAAATACGGCAAATCCCAATACGATATAACTTGATAAATCCGTTAGATTCTTTCGCGATATACGACACAGCTACATCCGATCTATTACCGGTCTATATGTGTGTTGGCCCTTGGGCTTAACGGCTTTAGTCGCTGAATGGTGTCCAAGCTTCAGAGTAGCCTTGATTGTTATGTGTTATAGGGTCATGGGCTTCCATTAGGGGCACCCGTAAGCGATAGTAGGTCGATAAACGTTGTCTTTCCAAATATCACGTCGCTAAGATTAGAGCGATTTTATTCTTCGAGAAACTTTTTCTGGAAGCTGCATAGATCTGCATGAAGCATCTTTGACATGAGAATTGTCGTACCAGTTTCTCCATCTTCGAATTTCAAGTGTTTCCAGAACATGATCTAAAAAACTTTGCATCTGGGAGTCTTAGTCGGAAACGCTTTGTAGTATTATATAGTATATACATACTTCGCATTTGTTTATCTTTTACCCCCAATATCATTGCGCTTTGATCCGAGACCGTTCTTGAAAAGTTCAAGAGGGTCTATAGATGTTTGTGGAACATTTACTTCCATGCTATCCACAATTACACCATATAACACAACTTCTTTCATTTTGAAATAATGTGAAATTACCTACTGCGCTGAAGATCTTATAACAAAATTTACCATGAATGTATTGGAGGGAATGTATCCACTGGACTCTATGTATTACAAAAGTATATATGGATCTTGCCGCCTTGCAGTAACATAATAGACCATCACGGGCAACTTTTTAATCAAGTGGGAATTGCAGCCAGTTCAGATTGGCTTGATTTGGTTTGCATAAGTAACTTTTCAAAGCCCTGGGGTTGAACATGCCTTTTGTGTTGCTTGGGTAATCTATGACTAGTTTGATGAAAAGATCTACAATGTTGCCTAAATTTTTTGTTTTATTGCGTAAACAAGAACAAAGGCTAGAGGCTAAGTCTCTCCCTGTGCAGTGACATTAGGCTTTGAGGGTATACAAGAGTTTTTCGTGCCTCTTCCTGAACAATCAATTGTAAGCTTCTAGGAACTGAAAGAACTATATGATAATTTTCGGTCTTTCTATTGTTCCATTGCCAATTTAAAGATAGACTATATAAACAATAGAGTCACTTTCTCAGATATGGCTGTGTGGCAACGTTCAGTTTACCCTGGTTAGCTCCTATTTCAACTAAAATGACTACATATATGTTCCTCTTCCCTCTCTCATGATTACAGGTACTGCATATAATAAAACCACCATAGCTTGTTCATTTCCAACAGGAGGGGTATTATTGCGTAGCGATCAATCAGAAAGCTTCTAGACCTCAGCTTTGCTTGTTGAACTGGTGTGCTAAATAGTGTTACTTGTGATAGGCTAACTAGTGTCAAGACTCGGTAAAGTATAATTCTGATCTACCTATGTTACAATATTAGACAATTTGGTCTAAGTTTAACGCTTCTGTATGTATATGTGCATATAAATGTACCTCTGCTTATAAGTACGAAACATGCGTCAAATCTTAAAATCTCGAAGTCATGAAACTTGGACTCACAATTTTGGCTTCATAAATAATAGATATGGAATGAATTTCCATAACCCATTAGCATCTGGAGCATATTCCTTCTGCGAGTTTGTAATAGTGAATTGGCAATATCGAATGATTATAAAATGCGACTTAAAGACGTCCTAGCGGTGAAAGCAGACCATCTCAGCCGAGTTATCGTTTTTCGGCAACTTGGCCCGAATGAAGAACTAGGTTTGGTGTTTTAAATTGTACATGCAGACATCACACGAAAATCCCCCATACAATTGCCAACAAACCACTTCAAATTTACTTACACTAGACTCCAAGAGTGAGATTACCTTTGCGAAGTCGATTTGGTTAATGTGCAGAAATTTAAAAGGTTTGCCAAATTCAGAAATAACAGTGACGCTTAGAAGTTAAACCATTATTAAGAATGAAATCAGCGATTATAGGCAACAAGTTGTTTCCCAACCGAATATTTGAGTGGGTAGTGGAAACTCGAAAGCTGAAACGGCTCCCCGGCCGGAGTCTGGAGATCTGGAGATCTATACAAAGTTCTGAAATTTGAAAGGTATATGCATCTCGGGAATTAAGGTGTCTCACGTTTGCCATAGCTGCTTTTGTCATGCAGTGTCACTGTTAAGTGTGCACAGCTATATTTTATATCTGTAAGGTATACGAAGATTCAACCGATACTTCTGACCTTAATATGTACAAAGTAGGTTGGAACTTTGAGATATAGCTGGTGACCGACAGCTTTAAGGACTCTAGTCTAAATTTTAATATCTAAATGGCTTTATTGTTGATGGAATGAGAAAATACGCTCTAATCAATGCAAGAGGAGCAATGACAAAGAAAACCCTGGAAAGAGCTAAGACAAGATGATATGTACTGATGGTCCAGTAGTGTTTCACTGAGAGCTTTAAAAGTATGTGGTTTGGCCTTATGTAGCTTCGAAGCTTAATGTGAAGCACAAAATCATTACCTGAAGATCACCAATCAACTGTAATAAGCGAAGTCCAGACAAGTTGACAGGTCAGAAAGGAGGGGACGTTAAGGGTATGAGTACTGGAGCATAACCATTATGGAATGTAATGTTTGGAGACTCGCGAGAGCTCGTAGACCTGGGTATTAAGACCACTAGTAACCTTGTTGATTATCCAAAAGGACTTGATTCAGGTCTACCACCTCTGAGCCCGAACGCTTTTTACTTCCCGGACCATTCTTTGGAGCCAGGAGCCCGATCAGAATCAAGATCATCTTTATTGGTAGTGCTGTACCACAATTGGTCTTCCTAAAGCTTGAGTCCTTCTGAAGATCCATCGCGTTTGATTATATATACGATGAAAGGAACCTAATCAACAAAACAATGACGTACGTAAAAGCAAAAAGGTTAACATTATTTTATATTAGATCCTTCAATTCGATACTGTACGGCTCCTCGAAGGTAATATCAAATGTACATTTCGACGGGCTTTAGAGTATATCTTGCCAATACTCTTGGAATAGCTTCGAATAATGTGGTACATGTCATGCAACTTTGCAATACTGAGCGCCAAACAAACATTGTGTACGGTGATCGGTGATCACAAGAGAATGTGCGGCGGTGAACGAGTTCCAGTATTTCGCATCCAATTTCTAGTCCACCACTCATTAAATTATATCTCTCTCTCTATGTACTGCTTTTAGCGAAAATTATTTGATCTTTGGTAGGAATCCGGAATGCTCTTTGAATTCTGATACGGAATCAAACACTGCTCAAGTAGTTCCGAGACTTGGTAATATGTGTCGACTGGAAATGAAGTATTCGGTAATACCTTTTGGGCCTATAACTTTGCAATTGCTTCTTCGTGTTAAGGTTTCGTTCCGCTCAAACAATTTCGACTCTCGAGGTATCGTTCTCCATGATTTACCTGATGGTCCATGGGTCAGTATTAGTTGTGGTGATTCAAGGGTACGCCTTGATAATCAATTGTACGCTGAGCGTGTAAAGCGTAACAGAGTTGAAGATCTCAATCCGGCTAATTAATTACTTATTTGGGCATGTTTAAGATTTAAATGTCCGAAGCAGTGACTTGTAAGAGTATGTCCCTGGTGAAGCTTTATGTGTCAACGTCATACATTCATACATTATGATACATTACACGTATGAAAATCTCGTAAAGCATAGCGGTTGTCCCGCATCGCCGCAGCGGCGCAGTGTGCAACAAAGAACCAAACGGCCAAAGCTTCAGTTTAACGCTAGTAATGCCTCCGCTGAATTTGAAAAATGCGTTGTCGTTTCATATATACGTCGCAATGTTAACCGAATATTGTAATCTTTTCTGATTGAGACGTTCTAGATCTCACAAAATAAGATACCATGCCTAAGCGTGTGTTGCAACTTGGTAGGTATGGGACTAAGCATATTGGTATGCGTCCCTCGTTTCAACTACCCACTATGACTATCCATCAGCTCAGGGCTTCTGAGGAAGCCATGCATCTGATTGGAGTTATAAGCAAACCAATCTATTATACTTGAGACCACTTAGGCCCGAGTAATCATTCAAGTTATGGAGTTTATGAACTCCAGAGCTTCTGAGATGTCCCTCCATACGTGGAGTTCGAAAATATCACATGTATTGATTGCAAGTACAATCTCCGGTGTTTCAAGAAGGTATGTATTCTAACATTCACTTTACATACATAGTGTACGAAGAGACCAAGAGTGTTACAATTGCTCCATTGATTAGCTGCAAGAGCAGACAAGAGCTTAAGTCACAAAGTCCTCGTAGATTCTGTGGTTTTTGATGATCTCAAGCTAATTAAGAGAATAGATCAGGAAAGAGAATGACGAACAGTTATAATCATCTTAGAGTTGTCCCCATAGATAGGCCAAAAAGTGGACGGATCTGTGGTAACGTTGAGCTAGCTATAACCATATTTGTAGAGTATAAAGATCACACATAGGACCACAGAGCTCAATTGGTGACTTGATTGAAGCTTATATCTGGCCTAAACTTCTAATGACTTAGAAAAGGCGCTCTTCTTTGATCTTTTCCTGAATTCTCCAGCAAACAGTTTATAAATGCTATTTCTGACTAATCAGGAACCAATGTCTGCCAAAGATAAATGTGTCAATGTTCCAGTGAAAGCAATCAAACCTGGCCAAATGTACGGCTACTTGGAGCTAAAGAATAGTCGAACTAATGAATCAATTGAACTATTAATCTCATGGTATCAATTATCCCATCCTATTGAGCTCGATGTGGAGTATTGTGTGGCTTGTTCATGACCATAGGTGCTGCAATTGAGCTGGTGTCGTACCTTGCTCCAAGGATTATGCATGGCCGGAAAATGGAAAATGTATAGCGCAACGTTCTATGCGACTCCCTCAGTGATGGAGGGGATGAAACGTTATTGGGAAAGCAATTACTTGATTTTTTTTGAATGCTTGTAGGCTTATGATATTTTTAGGTTGGACCCGTAATACTTGGAAAGGGTCAGAATGGTAGCCTTAGTATAGATACAAATCGTGAACTAAGTCATTATCTATATATGTATTACTATGGACTATGGATCATTACTAGCCTTCACTATATATGACTACTCCATCCTTTCGAGCTATCGTTCAGTTTTGAATTTGAAATTAGCAATTTTTCGAGAGATAATTCTCATGTCATCATCGAACATTTTCGTCAAGACTTGGTGTCTCTATCAGTTCTGCTACAGGCTTCGGTGCAAAGAGCAACAAAGCATAATGTCTCCATACCATGGCAAATGCACCTCATTAAGTAGACAGCTCCGATTGTTTGCTACTTTATATAACATCATCAGTTTTGCAATAGAAATTGAGTTGAATATATAAAGAAGAATCGTTCCTGGATTCCACAACTCCCACGCTATTTCTTTTTCCTACATCAAATCAACTCCCAACTCATCAAGTTAAATGCGTTGGCCTTACTTCTTATCACTGTTTGCCCTATTAGGTGCAGGCTTACTATTATTTTTCAACATTCTATGTGGTGCAGGCACCTCCTCCGTTTTAGGCAAGTTTTACTGGCTTGAAGCACAAACTTCTGGTATCACTGGTGCTCATGACACAACTAGATGGACTAGTTACAGCAGTTGTGGTGTACGTAATGGTAGAAACTACGAGTGCTCCAAGAAGTCTCCAGGTTATCCAGTCTCCCCAAGATTGAACTTTAAGACCGACACTGGTATTCCATCAGGTTTCTCCAAGAAGCGTGGTATTACTTACTATTTGACCAAAGTCGGATGGGCTTTCATGTTATTGGGTCTTTTGTTCACTATTCTCGCCATTTTACCAGTTGCACTCAGCTTCTGTCTTCCAGGTGTCTCTTTACTCGGTATCGGTACCAACTTTGCTACCAATGCTGCTCTGTTGTTCACTACACTAGCCGCATGCTTGTTGACAGCGGGTTATGTCAAGTCTCGTAACAAATTCAGAGACGATGGGAGATCCACCAGTTTGGGGAAGAAGATGTTTGGTTTCATCTGGGCCTCTGTCGCTCTCTTGTTTCTGAGCTCTCTGTTTAGCGGTGTCGGTTGTATCGGTGCTCTGTTCGGGAAGAGAAAGGAAAAGAGAAACTACTCTGAAAACTACGACTCGAGTTCACACGAAACTTATGGTAACAACTATGCCAATGAAAAGAGGGTAGAAGAGAGATCCAGAGGTGGTTTCTTCAGCAAGAAGAAGAAGAATGTTCCAGAGGAAGACTTGGAGGACGTTGGCTATGCTGCCGGACTAGGCGCCTCTGGCGCCACTTCAGGTGTTGCTGGTACTAGAACTAGAGGTGTTGTTCAAGATGAAGGTGAAACTTTGGACGATGTCGCCTACGCTGCTGGTCTTGGTGCTTCTGGTGCCACTTCAGATGTCGTACAGCCACCAAAGGCCCACACAAAGTCTGGTGCTGCTGGATTGGGAGCTGCCACTGCTGCTACTGTTGCTGGTCATCAGGCGCAAAAACACGATACTATTCCAGAATCAACTGAACTCGACTATGCCAATGAACGTTATGGCACATCATCTGCTGAAAACAAGCTACCTTCTTCCAATGTCAAGACATCTCGCAATGGGGAGAACCTTGGTGATGTTGCCTATGCCTCTGGTCTCGGTGCATCTGGCGCTACATCTAACAAAGCTAGAGATCTCGGTACCACATCCAACTCAAACTATCACTCTACACAATCAGGCGGCCAATTGAGAGATCCTCAAACTGGTGAAACCCTTCAAGATGTTGCATATGCTGCTGGTCTTGGTGCCTCTGGTGCTACTTCTGACATCAAGAGTTCTGATGTTAAACCTTCAAACGCTGGGTACTCTTCCAAGAATACCAACCCATCTTCTGGATATGGTACTGTCTCTGGTAACGGTGAAAACTTGAACGATGTTGCTTATTCTGCTGGTGTCGGTGCTTCTGGTGTTACTTCAGATTACACTAACACCTCTTCTTCCAAACCTTATGACACAAACACTGCTACTGGTTATACTTCTACTTCTGGTTACAACACCAATGGTGGGAATCTTGGTGCCGCCGCTGCTGCCACTGGAATTGCTGGGGCTGCTGCTGCTGGTCATCACTCGAGTACAACCTCTTCATATCCAACTGCCACCTCAAACACTTATGGAAGCGATTATCAATCTGGTTCTCATCCGCAAGCAACTTACTCCAACAAGACTACATCTGCTGCTCCATCTCATGGTATCACTGCTCAATACGATCCTGAAGGTGCTGATCACGGCAAAGGTGCAACTCGTGCAGGTGCTAATGCTGCAAAGGAAAAGGCTAGTAGACAGCAGTATGAAAACAAGTCGACAGCTCTTCCAGTTGGTGGTGGTGCTCAGCACTACACCAAAGACTCTTACGGAAACCAAACTCACGGATATGATACTGGCGTTCCTCGTGATAGTGCTACCTCTGCTGCTAATGCTGCCGCTGGTACTGCTGGTGTTAGCAACTCTGTCGCTGCTGTCTCTGGTCAACCAAACAGATCTGCTAAACAAGGTGCTGCTACACGTCCTGAGGACACTTACAACAACTTGTACGCAAACAGCAAGCTCAACAATGATGTGACCGATACCACAGGATACGAACCAACCACCTACTACACTCGTAAGACTGGTGAAACTTTTAACACTGGTAAGGAATCTCACAACAAAGGCGACAAGGTTTATGGAGACTCAACTTCTGATTCCAGGGACGCTTATGACGCTTCAAAGACAGCTAGGGAAACTGCTGATGAATCTTCAAACGCGTCAAACGTTGCTAAAGGTGGCTTTTTCGGTAGTTTGTTAGGTTATGGCGCTTCCAAGAAATCCAAACATGACACTGCTTCTGATTTGGCTAAACGTGATTCTACTGGCTCTTCCGTCTATGACAACCAAGGATATGATACTACTGGTGCTAACAAGTCTGTCGGTGACTCCAATCAATACGCTGGCGGTTACAGAAAGACTGCAAACACTAGATCTTCCAACTTGAAGGAATCGAACAATGGTGAGTCTTTGGATGATGTCGCTTATGCTGCTGGTTTGGGTGCCTCTGGTGCAACCTCAAGCGCTGCCAAAGACACGAAACACACTGGTTACTCTTCGTCAGATAGGGATACTTACCAAAAGTCTACTGGTCCAAATGGTGAAACTTTAGATGACATTGCCTATGCTGCTGGACTAGGTGCTTCAGGTGCTACTTCGGATATTACCAAGGACAATAAATTGGCAGGTCTTTCTTCTTCTTCCAAGAATGCTACATCCACTACCAAGTCATCCAAGACTACTACCGGTCCAAATGGCGAAAGCTTACGTGATGTTGCTTACTCTGCTGGCTTGGGTGCTTCTGGTGCTACCTCGAATGTTCCAAATACCAAAGATACTTCCTATTCCTCGAATCCTGACTACTCATCTAGAAACAAGGCTTCAGGCTCCAACACCACTGGTCCAAATGGTGAAAGCTTGAAGGATGTCGCTTATGCTGCTGGTCTAGGTGCTTCTGGTGCCACATCATCTGTCCCAAAGACCACTGTTGGCTCAACTTCTGACTACTCATCTAGAAACAAAGCTGCAGGCTCTAACACCACTGGTCCAAATGGTGAAAGCTTGAAAGACGTCGCTTATGCTGCTGGTCTAGGTGCTTCTGGTGCTACATCATCTGTTCCAAAGACCACTGCTGGCTCAACTTCTGATTACACCTCTAAGAACAAGTCAACTGGTTACAACTCAAAATCAACTGGTCCTAATGGTGAGACACTTGGTGATGTTTCCTATGCTGCTGGTCTAGGTGCCTCGGGTGCCACCTCCTCCATCCCAAAGAGCACTGATGCTTCTGGTTCAGGCGCTGGGTACTCATCCAAGAGTAAATCATCTGATTACAACACAAAATCTACTGGTCCAAATGGTGAAAGTTTGAAGGATATTGCTTATGCTGCTGGCTTGGGTGCTTCTGGTGCAACTAGTGATGTTGCAAAGAAAGGTGATATCTACGCCTCTGACAAAGACCGCAACACCAAGTACCACTCTACTTCAACTACTTCCAACACCAAGGAGAATGTTTACAGTGATCGTGACTCTAAGCCAACATCTACCGAAAAGTACACAAGTGCTAAAGGTGCATCTACAAGCTCTACTTCTTCCAACGATCCATTGAAAAGACCTGGTGCTGAACTTGCCGCTGTTGATCCTTCCAGAAACAGAAATCCAATTGCTGAAGGCTTAGTTAGCAATACTGCCTCTAAACCAACTGAGGGCATCCCACCAGCCTTGACCACAGGTGCTCATGGTACTGACAGACTTGGTGCAAATATCGCTGGTATCTCGAACAATGACAATGCACGTAACTTTGGTTCAACCGCTATCGGCTCTGGCAAATCGTCAACTCTTTCCACTGGTGATAAATTGGAATCTAGCATTTCTGGAAAGGAAAGAAGCGAGCAATCCAAGTATTCAAACGCTATCAAAGGTTTAACTTCTTCCTCTCCATCTTCGAAAACTACCAATGGGTCCGGTATGACTAACAAGTCGATGTTGGATGTTGTTGATGATGATGACTTGAACGTGAACTCCTCAAGTGGTAGAACTGACCGCAACAAGACTGCCACTTCTTCAAATGATAGATATGCCGCTGCCTCAACCTATGGTTCTTCTTCCAACAAGGGTGTTTCCTCAAACAAGGTCAGCTCATCAGATAGATACACCAGTGGTAATGACAACGTTGTTTCTTCTTCTTCCAACAGAGGTACTGACTCCACCAATTACAATGGTTCTACTTCTGCTAAATACGGTTCTGCTGGTGCTACTACCGGTGCTACTACTGGTGCAGCTGCTGGTACTACTGCTGGTACTACTGCTGGTGGTTACGGCGCATCCAGTACAAGATATGGTGGTGAATCTTATCAAAGAGATAATGATGGTATTCCAGGTACATTCCCAAGTGAGCCATCCAGTCCAACTTTCAACTCTTACAACAAGTCGTCAAATTCAACTTACACCACTGAGAGAGGAGCTAATACTAATTACTCCAATATTGACTCTTCAGTCCCAAAGACTTACCAAGAGCAATCATCAGGAACTGTCCAGTATGATAGCCAAGGCAATCCAATTGAAGAAGTTGGTATCTTGCAGAAGGTTATCGACACAGCTAAAAGTGTGATTTAAAACTGATTTTTTATTAAATCCGTTTCAGATTCAACTTTTTAAACAATTTAATTTTATACTCTTAGTTTTGCTGGTTTTTATTGTCAATTTAGTCTTTGTATTTAGCTAATTGATGTTTTTATACTTTCGATTATTACGAACATTGTAGTGTCGTACTGATGTAAGTATTTACCCCGGATTTAAGCTGCCCTTGTTTTTCCTGCCACAGCTTGAAAGAAAAGCAAGCTCCTTCCATCTTTTAACATACGACATTTGCCTTCATTTGGCTAAGTGTATCACAGAAGATGCTGCGATCTCAGATGAGGAAGGCTTTGGCCTCCACGCCTATACACTTCAGGGGCTTTAAACGTCAGATCGCCAGTATCCCCTATGTTGCGAGTGGATCCATTAGCACGTACGATGTCTTTTCCAAATTATTGTCCGAGAGAATCATCTACCTTTCAGGTCCAATTGATGACAGTCTAGCAACCACAGTCACAGCTCAGCTCTTATACTTGGAGTCACAATCCAGCTTGCCAATTAACATTTACATCAACTCACCGGGTGGGAGTGTAACAGCGGGGCTGGCAATTTACGATACAATGCAATATATCCGATGTGAGATATCCACAGTGGCAATAGGTCAGGCCTATTCAATGGGATCTCTTCTTCTTGCAGCTGGTGCCTCTGGGAAAAGATTCCTGCTTCCAAATACCTCAATTATGCTTCATCAACCTAGTGCGGGCTTCAATGGACAGGCTTCCGATATCGAAATCCATGCCAAACACATCATCAAGACAAGAGAACGTCTGAACAAGATATATCAGAGACATATCAAGCCCGGTACTACTTTGGAGCAGATCCACGAGCTGCTTGATCGTGATCGCTTCCTGACCTCTGAAGAAGCAGTGGAACTAGGTTTGGCTGATCGGGTACTAGCTACAAGAGAGGAGAGCGAAGGTGTGCCGAATCACCACGATATAATACAGACATGATAAGCAAAACTAATAAAACATCACTGCTCACGTTATCAGCCTTTTTCCTTTGTAGTTTCGATTGATGATAGTGCTATAGTGAGAAATTGGGTACAATTGATTTGGGAAAAGATAAAAGAATCTAAAGTAGACATTTGCCACTTTCCACTTTAAATCAACGACAATACAACCAACTCCAGTGATAAAATGGTACAACAGGCAATTGAAAGCGTTAAAATGTCTCCAGAAAATATTTTGAAACCATCAAAGAAAAAGTTCAACACTGATCCAGCTCATAATAACAATAGCCGCCAGTCAAAGAACTATAAGAAGAGCAAAAAACCTCAGCAGCACAGATCAAATGATAAGTCCTGTCGAAAGGGCTCAGCTTCCAGCCAGTCTTCCAAAGCGTCCACAGCAAGTGATGTGAGTAAACCAGAAATGAAGCTGGAAGATAAAGGATCATCAACATACGCGCCCTTGTTCCAAATAATTAACAGAAGCTCGAGACACAAGCCTTCACAAGATCGTTTCGAGTTTCAGATTCAATCGTTTCAGAACCTGAATGATATTTCGAATAATGTCTCCCTAAAGAGTCCTGGGTCCTCTCTGTCATGCTGCAAATTTGACACATCTGAACTTCTAGATGTTTCAACGCCACCAGACATTGACTACATCTTTAAGCTGGCCACTAGGTACAGGCAATTATCACAGAATCAGTTATGATCTCGATTTCTGCTTGGCTATGTTTGCAAAGTTGCTGATGTATTGCTTTAACTATTTGGCTTGTTCGATCTACAACATAAAAAGGCAGATCCTGTGAAGATCAACCATCGTGTCAAAAGAGAAACTGGCGTACGCTGATGGACTCTTTGCATATATGAAAAAGCAATATATGATGCGATCATGGTTTTACTTGCTATTCAGGATCTCCATATAGTCACATTGATTCTCTTCATCCAATTCCTTTGAATCATAGTTACATTTCGTAGGAGACATATACATTACTTACTGAGCTCAAAGATGGGAATAAATCTTCAATCTGTATCTGGCATCAGCTCAAATTGTGTAATTAATGCAATGCATACAGTTATGCAATCTCTTTCAATGTCATCTGTTGAATCACTATGCGCTTCAGTTGTACTTGAAAGTTGAGACTTGAGACTAAATCTCGGAGCTCGGAGTTTACATCTCCACTTCAATCATCCGAAGACTTGACTCTTGGTTGAGTTTATGGATTAAAAAGCTGGTAATTCTATCTCTCACAATTACATAGGCCTTAATAATAGTCATATAAATGGAAATTAGTATGAATCTATCACAAACAAGAAAAAATTTTTGTCAACAATTACATCAAATTATATTTTGTGAATTTCAATGAAAAAATCTACCTTGTAAAATTGAAGAAAGTTTGATCCAATTGCATGAGATCTCAATGTTAAATGAGCAGTTCAATAGCCTAAGATCTATTGAATAAAAACAACTGTCATAATGAGGGCTTAAAAGGTATAATACCTCATGTTTCGAACCCATTTACGACTCTTCAATTATGAAGCTGAGTAAGCTCTTAGTCAGCACGGAGCGAATCTGTAGCATGGCCAACCAAAAACATGCATAACAAGCCATCATAGTATAGTGGTTAGTACAGGTCGTTGTGGCCGACCAGACCCAGGTTCGATTCCAGGTGATGGCAAATTCCTACGAATTATTTTTTTGCTTCTTTCACAAACAGCACATGAGTGTTGAAAGTTCTATATTTTTTTGCTAATGGTGAGTTTTGAAGGATTCTGAAGTGATTGGTGAGTCAATTTGTTGGTTTTACTGTGTAGATAGGGTTGCGGCTGCACATAGTACTAAATAATCTTTTTCTGGAATCTAATTGTGATACTAAGCATGGCTAGCTAAAGTTGGCTTTAACGTATTACGATTATCTCAATTTGGACAGAATAAGGCATGTCACCGAATGCAAAGAATAGAATGAAAGAGTCTGTGAGAGGACTAGTGTCATACAAATTTCATCGATCCGCTCTCTAAAGTATTTCGTGGCCCCAAAAAGACAGTCGTAACCACAAAAACTCAAGCTCTCAAATCTTTGGCTCGTAGTTTAGACACTCAATAATTTGCAGTGAATTTTCACATGGCTTTTAGCGTTTCGAGGGCATTTCTCATTTCTCATTTCTTGTGTGATGTGAAGAGTGTTAAAAAATCGTAAATACGAAATTTGCGGTTCAAGAAAGTGACGTTTTCAGAATTCGCTGATCCAGACGTTTGATCAATTTCTACTCATCAGACAAAAACAAATCTAATGCATGAAGATGAGTACTTTTTGAAATTGGCTTGTTCTTTCATTCGACCATTCCCGAAGTCCAATCTATATTGGATATTTGAACAATCTTAGACTAAGCAATCCATACCAAGCTGTGTTCTCGAGAGGCTATTTAAACGGAGCAAGATTCCTCAATTTAAACTACTATGAAGAGCTGTGTCATATAAAAAGTTTTATCATCAAACAAGCAACAAAAAAACAATGAGCAAACACATCATGGAACTACAAAGACTCGACAATTTGATCCAAGTGCTATACACGGGTGCCATTGGTAGTGTCATCTTGGCCAAAATATCACCAAACCTCAATGGCTTTTTAAAATATGGAAAGACTTTGAAAGACGAGAATGATGACAAAGGTATGATCACCCATGACAAGGACAACAAGTTTATCAGACCCTTTTTAGAGTTACAAGTCCCCAGAACATGGTTTGCCCATTTCTATATCCTTTCCTTGGTCCTCTCGGGTGCGTTCTTCATGATGTTGCAATTGAGTGTAACAATGAAGGATACTTGGTACATCGAATGGGCTCGCTCTGCAAATGGACGCGTTTGTCCAAGGGTTGCTAGATTGGCTTTCTTTCTGTTGACTGTGCATTCATTTAGAAGACTGGTTGAAACTGTGTTTGTTTTCAAGTATGATAAGAAGTCGAAGATGAATATATCGCATTATTTGGTTGGGTTGTTTTTCTACACTACTATTAATGTTTCATTGATGTTGAACACTTCAGTGAAGAAGGAGTTTTTACAAACTGAACCTGATCTGGACTTCAAGTTGTTTTTCCCATTATTCCTATTCCTAACAGCGTTCTTTGATCAATTTTTGAACCATTTCCATTTGTCAAAGCTGGTCAAGTATAACGTACCTTTTTTTGGAATGTTCAAGTTTGTCTCGTCTGCACACTATTTTGATGAGATTTTGATCTATACCTCAATGTTTTTACTAGTGAGAACATGGACTTCATTGTTGAGTCTAGTGTTCGTGATTGTTAACTTGACCGTCTCTTCCATTGAAACTAGAAATTTTTACAAGATTAAACACGAGAGTGGTAAAGTTCCTAGATGGAACATCATTCCATTTTTAGTCTAAATACATCGTCATCATCATCATCGTTAAACTTTTATAAATAAATCAACTCTTTAAATCTTCTCTGTTACATGTAGGCTGATGAGCTCACCATCTTATCTATTCCACATATTTTTTGAAAAGCAAAGATGTGTTCACACCACCAAAGCCAAAACTGTTTGACACCGCATACTCGATAGTCTTTTTACGTGGTTCTGGCCCGACTAAATTCAAAGTGAAATCTTGCACGTTATCACCTTCTGCCAGACCTGGAGCTTCCAGATTTAGAGTTGGTGGTGCAATGTCATTTTGTACAGCCAATATGGTGAAAATAGCCTCAACAGCACCTGCAGCGCCGAGTAAATGGCCATGTGAGCCTTTTGTGGATGAAACAAGCAAGTCTTTGTTATTTGGGAAGACGGACTTGATTGCGTTGTTCTCTATTCTATCGCCGATTAAAGTTGATGTGGCATGTGCGTTAACGTATCCAACTTTATTCAGGTCGATACCCCTTGTGGCAATCTCCATGGCTCTTCTAGCACCTATTCCATCTGGATCTGGTGCAGTGATGTGATGCCCATCACCAGAAAGACCATAACCAGCGATTTCAGCGTAAATGTTGGCGCCTCTCTTCTTTGCATGTTCTAGTTCTTCCAAGATGAGGATACCGGACCCTTCACTCAGGACAAACCCACTTCTATCTTTGTCAAATGGACGACATGCCTTCTCTGGAGCGTCGTTGAAATTTTTAGCGACAGATTGCGCTCTAGCGAAACCCGCCAATGCTAATGGATGCAATGGAGCTTCTGAAGCACCTGCCACGATAACATTCGCATACCCATCTTTGATAAATCTGTAGGCATCACCTATGGAGTGGTTCCCTGTGGCACATGCAGTGGAAGGAGCATTATGAGGACCTTTGAGACCATACTTTATTGAAATGGCACCTGCAGCCATGTTTGGAAGCATCTTTGGAATGAACAAAGGCTGCACTTTCTTATATCCTCCATTATTGAAAGCCACTGCGTTATCAAAAGTGTCTGTGATACTCCCGATCCCGGACCCCACGACGACCCCTGTGTTCAACTGATCCTCAAGATCTTTAGGATGCCAATTGGCATCGTCAAGTGCCTCCTGAGTAGCAGCGAGCGCATACTGAGCGAATTGAGCCAGTCTTCTAGCCTCACTCTTCTGTAGGTGGTTCTCAGGGTTCCATTTCCCTTCAGCGATATCACCCTCGGGAACTTTACCAACCACTTTGGACGTTATCTCAGAGTATCTCTCGTCACCCAATGTCTCAGTGGAGACGATCCCACTCTTCCCAGCTAGAAGAGCCCTCCAAGCGTGCTGTACACCGACCCCCAGTGGACTGACTATTCCCAGTCCTGTGACCACGACTCTCGACATTGTCCAGTGTAGCTGTAGCTGCCTCTTGTGACCTGTTATCAGCCAAGTTCTAAACATTCCAACGTCCAAGCGCTATCTGCGTTTTTTTTTGACGGGAAGCTTCTCGGGAGCTGGGGCGCTAATGGGCGGTTACGTAAGCCGCGCGGAGAGTAGTGAACAATGCATTTTAGACACATGCCCTTTGATTTGAATTTAAAAGCGCCGTCACACCACAAAATTTTTGCTTCACTTGATCTTCAACTGCACACCACCACAGCGCTCTGGCTGCCTATGGATCACTTTTGCAAAGGCAGATATATAAAGCAGTTATAAACAGGGCGCTTGCACCAAGAGTCGTTTCTACACACAGCGCTTGATTTTTTTTCTACTTGGGAAAGGTCTATATTGTGAATCTGTGCAGCCATGAAGTTTGCAGAGTAAGTTGTCATCAACGAGCCAAGTTGTGGTTTGATCCAGACAGAGTGACTAACAATGTGTACACCAGGTATCTATCTGAGAACTTGGTATGTGTCTCTTTGTGAAGCGCTGTGTGCGCTGGGCCCAGGCGGCTAGTTGTGAAGATTGCTGTACTAACACAATGGAAAGGTTCCAGAATGGAGAGACTTGTACTTGGACTATAAAGTGGGTATCGGACTTGAAAATGATCGATAACAGATCAGATCTTTGGTTTCATATGAAAAGGCTAACATTTAGAACAGGCAGGGAAAAAGAAGATAAAGAAGATTAGCGGAAGTCCATTGGCATTTGTCAAGATCCTACCTAGTGTCACGCCAATCTTACCAAATAGCGGGAGACTCTCAGAATTCTCTTTCAAGTATAAAAATGATAACAAGAGAGATGAATCACCATTCACGTTACCACCTGCAGCTATAGAGCCAGAGGAAATCGAGGATATTTCCAACAGCAATAAACGATTTGGAGGAAGTGAAATAGTCAATGATGAAACACCTTTGTTAAGCGCTCAAGACTCGCTGAGAACCCATCCTTCAGTTTACAGAAGACAACGTGTGATTGATAACATTGAAGAAGGGTCACCTTTGAAAAGAGCAATGTCGTCCAAGACAGAAGGAGGTAGAAGCTATCAATCGAGTAAGAGTGATCAAGTTCCACTAGATTCCACTCCTCATACAGGGAAAATGGAGTTTGTAGAGTGGCTCGATGATGAACTTTCCAAGATTGAAAAGTTTTACAGAGAAAAGGAAGAACAAGCCGTTGAAAAATTTCTAGTTCTTCAAGACCAACTATACCAATTGCGTGAACAAAAAGAAAAGATCAAAAGAGCAGACGAACACGTACACGTGGATGACATTGACGAGGTCATTCACCATACTTTGGATGAGGCCAAGGGCCAACTTCGAAAAATCAACAAATATGAATTCCCTTCCCTTCCAAGATTCCAATTTTTAAAGAAAAAGGTTAAAAGTGATGATGACGATGATACAGGATACTATGTTCCAAATGGTAGAAGAGACTACGAACGTAGGAACTCCAAAATTCCCTACTATCTTGCCAAAAAGCAAATCAAAACTGCAGTGCAAGAGTACTATAGAGGGCTTGAGCTCTTGAAATCTTACAGAATGTTGAACAGAACCGCATTTAGAAAGATTCTTAAGAAATTCGATAAAAAGACAGAGTCCGAAATTTCATCAACATACATGGACAAAGTTAACAACAATTATTTCGGAACTAGTGATGTTCTAGATAACTTGATACCCAAAGTTGAAGAGCTATACAGTTTGTACTTTGAACATGGGAATCGTAAAGTCGCAATTGAGAAACTTAGATCGGACAAAAGAGAAGACCAATATTATGCCTCAATGTTTTGTTCCGGGATCTTATATGGTATCTCTACACCATTACTTGCTTATGCACTGTATTTGGGTGTTCATAAGACCATTACGAAGGAAATACCGGAGGGGAAATTATTGTTGCAACTATGGGCTGGGTTCTTTTTGATCATCCTTATGGCTGTCTTGATTGGTGTCAATTGTTACATCTGGACAAAATTCAAAGTGAACTACAAGTTTATCTCGGAACTCAATCCAAGAACAGCATTGGACTATAGACAATACCCACTTTTACCATCTGTCTACTTATTTTTGCTTGCCATCTTTATGTGGTTTAGTGTCAATGATTTTTGGCCAAATACCATTGAGGCAAGATTCTGGCCATGGTTCTTTGTTGGATCCGCTATTCTGGTTTTCTTATTCCCATATGATGTTTTATATCTTGAAACAAGAAAATGGTTTATTATCACCGTGTGGAGGCTAGTCTGTTCTGGGTTCTATCCAGTTGAGTTTAGAGATTTCTCAATTGGTGATGTTTTGTGCAGTTTGACTTATACCGTTGGTAATGTCTCTTTCTTCTTTTGCATGTATGCAACGAATTGGAAAGGTGCATTGGAAGGTGGTGATTCCCCAACTTGTGGATCTTCACATTCAAAAGCCATGGGGTTTTTTGCAACATTGCCTGCTATTTGGAGATTTTTGCAATGTTTCAGACGTTATGCCGATTCTGGTGATTGGTTCCCTCATTTAGCAAACATGGGGAAATATGGTATTTCCATCATTTATTTCATGCTATTGAGTATGTACAGAATTAACAGAACCAATGCACTCTGGACCTTGTTTATCATCTTTGCTACACTGAACTCCATTCTGAGCGCATTCTGGGATTTGTTCATGGATTGGTCTTTGGTTCAAAATAAGAAGTTGTTGAGGGATGACATCACTTACGATCCCCTGTTTTACTATTTCGCAATGGTTTCCAATGTCCTCATCAGATTCCAGTGGATCTTTTATGCTCTATTCAACAGACAGATCCAACAATCGGCAGTCACAAGTTTTGTTATTGCAATTGCTGAGATTTTTAGAAGAATTATATGGCTCTTGATAAGAATGGAAAATGAACATATCGCTAACAAACATCTTTACAGAGCCACTCGTTTAATCACTCTTCCATATGATATTGTCAAGCGTACTTCAAGACAAAATGAAGTACCTGATGAGGAAGCTGCTTATGGTTACGACAGTATTGAACAACCAGGAACTTCTACACCATCTTCTACAGCTATGAAGAGAAAGAACACAATCTTGGACTCTGCTATGTTTCAACATGTCAGTAATGCCATTATCAATGCGCATGCCAAAGATTTCCAACGTCGTAAACCTCAACCAACTGATAGTCCAGAGAACGCCAGTTCTGATGATGAGAATAGTGATGGCGAACAAAGCATTATTTGATTATTTTACAATAGACAATTTTACATTCATTGAATACAAAACGCATAAATTGAGATTAAAGGTGTACATAAGTGTATAACATCAATAACCTTGAACCTTTTGGTAATTTGGTGGGTAGAGTCTCTTGTAAATAACTTTTGATAACCAGATAGGGATGATGGAAACTGACAAAATAATGGCCAATTGCCAGTAAAACTTGATGCTCGACATAAACTCAAGGTCGAAATACTCTGACAGGAACGGAATGGATCCCAAGAATATCCCAAGAGTTGCAACTTCGGAAAAGACCAAAATCTTACTCCATGAGTGAATTTCAATACCAACCATTGCCAGTTCATTTAGCACCATGCCTGAGAAACAGAGCGAAACCATCTTGGTGAAATCTTCCTGATTGATACTTGTAAATGCTTGTGAAAACAATTGAATAACACTCCCTTGGAATAGAGACACAGCACACCAGACAAAGAAGGTGACATAACTTAATGATTTCCCTGAGGTCAATTCATGGTAAAGTTCTGGGAAGATGAAACAAACCTCCTTATTAACATCATTATCGTAAACAAGAGAGAAGACAGGCATCATTGTATAACAAGTTGCGTAACCGACCATTAAAAACCCTGTGATCAATGCAATTGGTTCGTATGCAGAAGTGATGGAAAAGATGGCTTGTGCAACGGAGATCAACAACCCTCTATGGATGATAAATTGGGCCAATTTAGCTGATCTCTTGTAACTGTTTCTACCATGCCATAACAACAAGGTTGTCAAGTGACAGAACTGAGTAATTGAGAAATCAGCAGCTAAAGATGCCTGCTTACCTTCTTTACCGACAATACCAACACCGACATCGGCACTTTGAATCATACTGACATCATTACCACCATCACCGATACAACAAACACGTTTTTTGGTGATATCTTTAATCAGCAATGCGACATCAGCCTTTTGTTGAGGGGTACAACGACAAGCAATGACACAAGGCAACTGAACAACAATGTCGAAAAATTCATCTCTATAATGTTTCATGTAAAGTCCCAAAGATTCACCATCAATCAACAAACAAGAGTTGCTGTTTACCCTTAAGTATTCCAATGCATTCATTGCTCCTTCAACTCTAGTCATCTTAGTAACAGTATGAACGTATTGACCTCTCGAGATCAATCTTGCGCTGACAGAGACACAACGTGCTGTTTCGACTTTATCACCTGTAAGCATCCAAATTTTGATACCTGCATTTCTCAAAAGTTCAATTGATGATTTGACATCTTTTTGCAACTTATCTTCAACACCAGTTAAACCAAGTAGTTCAAGATCGTGTTCCAAATATTGTAACAAGACGTTTTGCATCTCGGCATCTCTGTTAACCATTGAAGCAGATGCTTCGGCGTACTTTTCCTTGAAAGTTTCATACAGTTGTGGGGTCAACTTCTTTCTACCAATGACCAAAGTACGTAAACCTTCCCTAGCCATGTTACTTGTTTCCTCGTCCAACCAATCGTTACTTTGCACGATCTTTGTCATCACTGTATCAGCACCTTTTTCAAGAAACCACAATTCATCTTTTTTCAGATCACGAACGACAATACCCATTCTTTTAGTATCTGAATTGAATGGGAAGACTTGCAAAATATCATATGACAATAGTTCACGACTGGATTCATGAGACAATGTAATACTATGACGATCTCTCTTGAATAAGGAAAGACCAACCAGTTCAGTAAACTTCACAATGGCAATTTCATCTGGCGAGGCAGCTTGATAAGAAATTTCACCATTTTCAATTGTAGGAGTAACATTATGACAAATAGCTAAAGTTGAAATCAGATCACGAACCCTTGTACCCAAATCTCTTTTATTCGAGGTAACAGTTCTTTTACCCTCGATATCACTGACATAATCTGTAACTATATCCATACTATCACCTGCATAAGAAACAGTACCCAAATGAAGTTTCTTCAACTCCATATCGTTTTGTGTTAAAGTCCCGGTCTTATCAGACAACAAATATTCAATTCTCCCTAAATCTTCAGGAATTGTACTAGTTCTCACAATGGTCTCTTCTATATCTTTATCATGTTCAATTTGGTATGCATACACGGACTTGGCCAAATCTAAATTCACTCTCAATGAGACTGGGATAATTGTAGAGAATAAGATTAAAAATCTCATGACATCCACATACCATGTAGGTCCAAACCCATGAATGGCAACTAGACCAAATGACAATAAGAAGACACAAACACATAAAATTTTAGAAATTTTGTTGATTTCCAATTCTAACAACCCTGTTTTCACACCAGATTTAGTCGTATTCATAGCCTGTCTAGTATCGGTACCAGTGTAGATGATACAACCAATGGCAGTACCTGATGCAAGGACGGTATTTGCCCACATGGTATTATCAACCGTCAAACCTGTACTTTGACCGTTATAAGTCAATCTACCCAAAAAGGTGTGAATAGATTTCTCTGGTGCTGATGCGACTATACTGATATGATTCAATTCATCAGTTGACAAGTTTTGTGTTAATGGTGAAGCGATTCTTAGTTTCCAATCTGTTTCACCATCCAATTGATCTGTTTTGATGAATGATTCTCCAGAATTTTCACTAGATTGTAACAAGATGATATCTGCTGGAATTCTTGTATCTTTTGGTAATTTGATTAAATCTCCCACATTCAAGTTTTTACTAGGGACTAATTTTGATTGACCAAGAACTTCGTACAATTCACTATTGGCTTCTGCATCTCTTCGTCTTCTCTGGATATCATCTAATGCCTCTTTCGACATTGTAACAATCAAGACGAAGGCCAATGGAACGATGTATGAGGACAAATAACCAATTCTCAAAGCTGGGATAGCCTGAGACAATGCAACTATTAGGAAATAAAGATTGAAGAAGAACTTGAATTGCTCATAGAGGATCAATGGGATGAATGTGACTGGGTTATATTTGGCGTTGGAAATGGCATTATTTGGGAATTTGATGTTCGGTACACCTGGATAGACATCTCTTTCAGTGTGCTCCTCTGTTAATTTGACGGAAGATGAGTTTCTACCCTTGGAGGAGCCAAACAGACTAGAGAACCCGCTGGTCCAATGATCCTTACCCGCAGACTTGCCCTTGTTATTCCCGTCTGTCATCAGGGGTATGTTGTCATCCTGTAGCATATCATCTATAGAGTCTCGTTGATTGCTTGACATATTACGTAGTGGAATGTTGATATTTTCTGATCTTATGCTATGATTTGAATTGTCTATGAATGGATTTTCTTCTAAATTGGCCAATGCTGCATCCAAAGAATCATCAAATTGTCCATCAAACGAAGAGATGCTTTGTTGTCTATGATGCGAGGGACTATTGTACTCTGACAATGGCGCCATCTATCTATGGTAATTGTGACAATGTCCTGTAGGCTTAAATGGAAGACGGCTGTAAGGGTAACAAGTAGACCAAAGCCGATGCTTCAACAAACGATTTTATGACGAGTTATGGTGTAAGTTATTGTGTTGATGATAATGCAACTGATTGATAGCTGTCCAATCGTTTACCGCTGATAAAAAAGGATCTCAATAACCTCTGATCGACCTTTTTCTTGAACCAAAAGTCTATTAGTGAGTAAATGATTGGATTATCTGGCCTCTAGAGATCAAACTATCACGTATAACAATGCCTTGGGATGGGGATGACTGTGTTTTGAAGCTTTGTAAAGCAATCTCTGTTTCAACACTCAAGCCTCATAATTAAAAGAAGGCTTAAAAATTACAATTGTCAATATTTGTTACGGGACACACAGTAATAAAGGTACATAGATACGCTATCTCTTCCATCAAATTGACTTACTGAGCAGGTCAACTTATCTACGATTGAAGGTTTAATCGTTGCTAATCAGATTGGACAGATTCTGCTGTGATAGATGCAAGATTGTACATTCGAATTGTATAAAATGCCCTGGTATCAGTCGTAAAATAATCCTTTTATAAATACATCAAAAAATTCTTAAAAACGTAACAAATTTTTATTAATTTTATACCTTAACAACCCCTAAAGTACTTGAAATTTATTTCTTGGATTTGGTGGCTTTCTTTTCAGCCTTCTTTTCCTTTTCGGCTTGTTCTTTCAAGACACGCTTAACAATTTTTTGTTCTTCAATCAAGAAAGCTCTGACAACTCTTTCCTTAACACAGTTGGCACATCTGGAACCACCGTAAGCTCTGGAAACGGTTTTGTGAGTTTTAGAGACTTGAGCGTATTCTCTTGGACGTAAAGAGGAGATACCTGGTAAAGCGACACCACAGTCACCACATTTTGGTCTGGTACCAGCTTTCTTAACGTGTTGAGCACGTAAAACACCACCTGGAGTCTTAACGACCTTGATTTTGTTAGAACGGGTGTTGTCTATAGTTCATAGTTAGTATCTTCATGTGAAACTACAAAAGGGTTTGATTGGAGCACTGAGTTGAGCATTTCCAGAGTGGATGGAAGTCACTGATAGGTCGTTCATGGATGCCTCATTCTGTAACGTATTGTGTAGTTGCTCTTGTTCATCTTGTACGTAGTGGACTTTCCTATGTTTCTTCCTTGATTATGTGAATGTTGACTTGAAATGTTGAAATCTACGATTCTCCAAGTTTTTTTTTTTGATTAAGGGTCACCTTCTTCCCACTGAGATAGCTTGTAGTATTCTCTTTATGATAATCTTATCTCTTCAATTGTCTTTCTTGGATATGTTTTGATAATTTTTCACCTCATTGACGATTCCTCGATATCTTGATCAAAATCTCTTGTTTCAATGCTTCTGATGTATCCCAATACTCCTGGCCCCGTTCTCATGAACACATACATGGATTTCTTCTTCTGTAAGTAACTCTTTGAGCCATTTTGTAGATGTTTTACCGGTCTATAGAAGGTCTTCAAACGCTATACAATAATGGTAGATTTTGACCTATTGAAGTTTTGAAAACTTTGCGAGAGCTCACAGTACCACAGTGAGCGAAGCGCTCTGCCAGGCCAGACACGGGCAATGAAAAATTTGTTGGTGGTGTTCGGATGCGGACCAGTTTCGCGTGTGTTTTTTGCGAGTTTTTCATTTAAAAAGTAGGAAAATGTGGCGCTGACCAGGAAACTCAGCGATGTGGAAAATGAGATTTAGTCGAAGCCCTAAAAGTAGTCACGTGATAGAAGTCCCTGAAGTTTAGGGCTTCTATTATCAACCAATGCACATGTACGCATATGTGAAGTTATTCATTCTGAGTTTACATACATAGTAAGTACAGCTTGCTCAAAGGTGCAATTATATCGACACAGATTCTTCTAGCTTTGAACCAGTCAAATACAAGCTAGTTATAATCAAAGGAAAGCCTACAATATGGTTATCAAATGTTCAAATATATATCAAATATATCTAGTTTTCTAAAGCAATAGCTTCAATTTCAACCTATTGAGTTCAATGTTAGTAACTTTAGGTACATGGAAGAATATTGTGGGAATCATAACTTACATCACAGCCTAATGGTAAAGACTTGACAGCGACACATGATCTGGCTGGTTTGTGAGTGTTGAAGTGACTGGCGTAAACTTTGTTGAATTCAGCAAAATCATTGATATCAGTTAAGAAAACGTTGACTAGGGGTAAACAATTGTTAGATACGGCACGAAGATATGGGGCATGAGCTCAATTGTACTTACTTTTGACGGTTCTGTCCAAACTACTACCAGCTTCTTCCAAAATGGCCTTGATGTTGGAGATACATTGTTCAGCTCTGTCACCAATGGTACCTTCAACCTTGGAACCATCTGGTCTCAATGGGACTTGACCAGAGACGTAGATGAAGTCTGGTTCACAAATTGTTAGTAGGATTCATGGTCAATTGACATATTGTTCTGTATGATACTAACTGTTAGCTTTGATAGCTTGGGAGTATGAAGCAGCAGCTGGTGGAGCGTTCTTGGTGGCAACCTGTTCAATTGTTAGTATAGACACAAGCAAAGTAGTAATCTCCCCATTGAATCTTAATTGTGGTTGGGGATTGACTCCAGTGTTTCATCCTTGATCGAATCCTGATATTGATCAAACCGTCACTGATAAGACCAATGGGACAGATTGGAAAGTAAACATACTGGAGTGATGGTAGCTAAGTTTCTGGCGGACATTGTGAATAATTTAGATTGGAATCTGGCAGCGCGAGTAGCAGTTTGGATGAAAGACATTGTGATGAGAATTGATTATCCAGGGGGATGAGGTCAGATATTTATATGACAACTACCTTGTAAAAGGGGAGATCGCACCGTTACTTGTACGGGATTTCTATACTACGATTTTCCACAGCGGTTGTTAACTCCTGCTGGCGCTAGTCTGACTCCGAGTTGGGACTCGGGCCATCTGTGCGGACTCGGGACTGACTGCGATAGTGATATGGCACTTTAGCTTCACTCTTATGATGACTTGGTACAATATTCAAGACTCAAGAGCCGTTTGCCAACCCGTACGTATTCCTAGATATGCTACAAAGTGGAAAGCCGTGGGTGATAATGCCTATATTCATGATGCTCTGGTATGTACAAGTTATTGTTCCTTAGCTGGTTCCTCAGCTGTGAACGTCTGGCCACTCATTGGCTGTAATTGTTCGTATTGTTTCCGTAGCTCTTGTTGCAACTCGTGTTCTTTCTGGTTGGCCAATAGCTTCTTCTTCAAAGCTTTCTCCTGCACTCTTTGAGCATCTTTGATAGGACCTAGATGTAATGACTTGATGATGGGTTAGTATATTTCAAGGTTCCGATAGTTTTCTGACATTCAGCTACGTACTGCTTGTTCTTCCTCTTGAACTTTATGAACCCAAATGATGGTTGCTGTTGTAGCAATAATGGTTGATACCAATGTAATTTTACTAGCTCTAGACATCTCGAACCTGTTGGAGCCAAAGGAAATATGGTTGGTGTTGTAGTCTGTAATCTTTTAATTAATAGCTAGATCTTCTAGAAAAGAAAATAAGTGGTTCAGTTCCGCGAATCTGAACTACAATTCCAACCTGAACTTCCCCAGATTTTGCTTAACCAGCAAGTAAGAATTTGAATTTGAAATGGTGTACAATCGCCCAAATCTACTACTGAGTCTGACATACGGATACAGTAGTTATTGCAGCTTAATATACAACCATTTGCTTCAATACTCTTTCTGTCATGCGCTGGAGAGATAGAGTTGATGTCCCCTTCGTAAATTAGACTAGATACTGCAAGCTATATATGTTCCTGAGTGAGATTGAGCAACAAACTTGAGAAGTATACCCAACTTGTCAGATCACAGATAAGCAACCGATGATAGCCGATTCGTGGCTATAAGCTGCGAGTGATGACCGCTAAATTTGGGAACTCCACGCTGCTGTCACCTGGCCGGACCCCAAACCTTATCTACCGTACGAGATGGCAATAAAGTGTGACCAAAATATGTGACACAATTTAGTATTTAAACACCCGGAAATCTTCAATTAGCAAGATCTATATTTTAATAGTACCCACAATTATCCATCAAAATTATTTACAAATTCAATCAACATGAACAACTACACTATGCTAGCTCCTCTAGTGATGATCCAAATTCAAAGAGTGATCACCAGACAATTACAACGTTTCACTCCTCAATGGATCGCTAGACTCAAAAAGACTAAAAGAGACAAGTCTTACAAAACAGAAGTCAAGCCTTCAATCTTCAGTCAAGTGATGATCAATTTGTTCTTCAGAAGAACTGCCCAATTGGAGTACCAGCCTATCTTAGTTTAGACTGAAGCTCGACAGATCAGGTCCCAGTCACGTTAAAAGCTGGCTGGACATCACTTTAGCAATATGCATTCAAAACCATCTCCAAGAAGGGAAACAATATTACTAAATATTCCATTATATTCAACACATTAATCAAGTAATAATTCAAAACCAGCATCATTATTCGACAAAACTGCATCAATATTAGGGTCATATGAAAGACCATGATCTCCCAGCGGAGCTTTCGAAAGCTTACATTTTGTTAAGCTCACAACCATACAATTCAACGCCGCTGAGATAATGACCACTCAAATTTGCACGAACAATACTATAGCTGGTCTCTGGTATTGTTACATTATGATCTAGGTTTATACGATATTCACGATTCATGACACATTAAGAAACTGTAGCAGTATAGGAAAGCGAAGTGAATTACACTGAAATGCAAGCGATTTTAGCACTGTAATTGCTCAACATCTAAGCGTTTATGGAATACTTCAATTATATGTCACAACTACAAGTTCACGTAGTTGCCAGCCTAGACCCCAAAAATGTAGACTCATGTACCTCAGACTCGATCATCAGTCCCGAGACTTTCGTATCTAGGGTCCAATCTAAAACACCCTGGCTGCCTGGTGCGGGGCACAACCGCGGTGGCCGCGGTCCGGTAAGAGAGGCGTTACCCGCGTTGACTGTTGATCCATCACACGTTTGGGTTCCTCTGGATATGTAATGAACTGGTTGGTTGGGATTTAGTGTCGCAGTAGTTGCAAGGCACAGCTCATCTCGAACTATCCAGGACCATTGAATCATCTCATATGCAAGTGAGTAATGCCTTAGTGTGCTCCATGTGCTGAATCAGGCACATTAATGGTGAGCTTTCAACTTGATAAACAAGAGTACTAACGTGCTATGGTTGTATCAGGCTCAAGATTCCGTTCAACTTGAGCAAGATTCAAGTCAACCAATTGTTATCCCTCGTCAAGAGACAATCAGTCAACAGTCAAGCACCACATCGTTTGTACCTGAATCATATCATACAGCGAGATCTTTCCGTCAATCACCTAATGATGAATATCAATTCTCCTCTTCAGTCAACTCCACAAACTCACAATTACAATATCCACAGATAGCACCAAGTCTCAACAACAACAGCATAACAAACAATATATCAAATTTGAGGAATCCGTTCAGCGCATCGTCTCCCAGTGGGAGTCATTTCAGCCCCAGAGCAGACCCACCAAGTTATTACACAGGTAACAGGGGATCACTTAGTGAGGCAGGCAATAACAATGGCGGCGTATACCGCAACAGTTTCTCCAACCCAGGCACTGGCTTCAATTCAACACGTCCTAGCTTGTTAACTTCCAAGCTTTCAGGCTCTTCAAATTCAGTGCATCAGCTCCAATCGCAAAGTTCATACCAATCTCATGAATCACCAAACTATCCATACCCAAACCCAAAATCGTCAACATTTAGAAACTCTCATTTAAAATCATCATCATCAGTGCAATATCAAAACAACTTGTCCAGCTCACTGGAGCATCACCCTACAGCAGAGTCTGCAAGCTTTCCTCGTCGCTCATCCAACATAGCGATAGAACAACCTTCAACATCACAACATTTCAAAGCTTCGGAAGTCGTCAACTCATTCACACCATTTCACAACACACCAAGCGTTGTATCATCATCCTATTCATCGGCTTCGAACTCTGTCCCTAATAATTTCCATCCGGGTTTACAAAGCTTTGCACATGTCAGTACATCGGTTCCTACAACGAATGTCAACACAGAACCTGTGATACCAGAGACTTCTAGACCCACTTATACACAACAACAACAATATCAACAGGCTGAACAAGAAACACAACCGCACATCAATAGAGCGGACACATCGAGCACAGTGGTCCAAGAAGAGTCTTCTCAATATTCCAGCGAGTTCGGACCTGCCGCAACTGAACCTGTATCTACACAATCAGAGAGTCACCTAGACATTTTAAACCATCCAGTCAATGATCTTTTATTGATGCTAAGTGCCTTGTTACAAAAAATTGTGGAGGCAAATGACTCGTTACACCCACACCATTATCACCAAGCATCCAAATTACACCAATCAAACAAGTTTACCGCTAATGTCTTAGCATTCCATGGTAGAAATGTCCCGGCCATCTCATTACACGCCTATCTCACGCGTATTCTGAAATATTGTCCTGTTACTAATGAAGTGTTTCTCACATTACTCGTGTATTTTGACAGAATAGCCAAGAGGGCCAATGCTGGTGATTTTGATCAAAAGACAGAGCAAACAAATAGCGAATCGGGTGATTCCAATGAGGAACCTGGCTCTGCAACAAGTCAAGATCAACAATTATTTGTGATGGACAGTTATAATATTCATAGACTGATAATAGCAGGTATAACGGTTGCCTCCAAGTTTTTCAGTGATATATTCTATAAGAACTCGAGATATGCTAAAGTTGGTGGGTTACCATTAGAAGAATTGAACCATTTGGAGTTACAATTCTTGTTATTGACCGATTTTAGGTTGATGATACAAATTGAGGAGCTACAAAGGTATGCTGATCTGTTGCTTAAATTTTGGAAAAGAGAACAGAATAAGGCACCTGAAGAGACTGATGCAGAGGCCCCAGAGTCTGCTGATCCAGTCCAAGGTTAGCCTTTTTATTTGCTGCATGTTATTGATTAGGATTTAAACAGGTTTAAGTTCTATGCCGTCGATGCTAAATTTCCACCTACTCGCTATACTAATTTTATTGATTTTCCCTGTTTGTTATCTTGTATGGTCTTTGTTAACAGACCATCACTCTTTTCTTGTTTAATTAGTCTTTGACGTACAATTATAGAGGTGTTTAGTTTCAGTTCAGAATCTCCTTGATTCTTTTTTTATCTATTCTCGATTTCAATTATATTTAATACAATTGTTGATATCCCAAGCTTATACAACTACACCATGTACACTGTAATCATAACCCAAAAACGAATTTCATTTTAAATGAACTATAAAATCAATGCAGCAAAAAAATGACCTTATTGTAAAACCGATATATTGCTGACTTTCGACTTTTGTATATATGAACACACAGGACGATTCAAATTTTCATTTCTTTGGAAAAATCCCACATCTCAAAAGCTCACAAGTGATATCAGTATCTGATGAATAAAGCACACCTTTTGTATAATAAAAAACCCGAAACCCACTAAACAACATATTAAAACAATGACAAAAGAGAAAAAATAACTATATTAATGTAATGCAAAGTCTGTCTTTGAGACCCCACATTCTCTCTTGTATTATTTTCTTAACGTAAACGTCTAGCTTCACGTTCAGATTCCATCAATGACAAGATATCGTTTTCACGGACTGGACCTTTGACGTTTCTGACAATAGTTCTTGAAGAATCATCAATGAATTCAACTCTGACTTGAGTGACACCACCACGGGAACCGGTACGGCCTAAAACTTTCTTAACTCTGGCTAAAGTGACTTGGGTCTTGGTATCCATTTTGTATTAGATAATGATCTTCCTTGTAGTCAAACCTTTCAAATCAACGTTAACTAGCTCTTCACTTTCAAGATCAAAGATGTGAAAAATCTTTCCCTCAGCGCGGCTCTTCGTCTTGCGTCGTTTGCGGGTAAAAAAAATAGAGCTAAATTCCGGGGGTAAAAAAAGATATCATGTGATGCAACACGTGATGAGGAAAATATTCAGCCGGAACTTTCCCGTTTCCGGCCATGTGGTCCATGCAGATTGCGTTGAGTCAGACGTTATCATCTTGACCGTCATATTTTCAATCACTACTACAACATTGGCTACTGGAAGAGGTTCTTCAAACACTTTAAAGAAAGTTAGATACAGAAAGATGGATTTAGTTAACCACTTGAACGATAGATTGTTATTCGCCGTCCCAAAGAGTATGTTGTTGTATGAGTAAATCTTCAGATCTCGAGACTCTTTCATACTAACACGATGACTATGTTTCCAGAGGGTCGTCTTTATGAAAAAGCTATTCAATTATTGAAAGGTTCAGATATTGAATTCCACCGTTACAACAGATTAGATATTGCCTTATCTACCAACTTGCCAATTGCCCTAATTTTCTTACCAGCTGCTGATATTCCAACTTTTGTTGGTGAAGGTCGTTGTTCATTAGGTATCACCGGTGTTGATCAAGTTGAAGAAAGTGAAGTTGATGTCTCTTTAGCCTTGGACTTGACTTTCGGTAAATGTAAACTACAAGTTCAAGTTCCACAAAATGGTGATGTCAAAGAACCAAAGCAATTGATTGGTAAGACCATTGTCTCTTCATTCACCACTTTAACTAGAAAATATTTCGAAAAATTAGAAGGTGTCCAACCTGGTCAACCTTTGAAAACTAAGATCAAATACGTTGGTGGTAGTGTTGAAGCCTCATGTGCTCTTGGTGTCGCTGATGCCATTGTCGATTTGGTGGAAAGTGGTGAAACCATGAGAGCCGCCGGTTTGATTGACATTGACACCGTGTTATCCACTTCAGCTTACTTGATTGAATCTCGTAACCCATCCCACCCAGAATTAGTTCAAACCATCAAAGCCAGAATTGAAGGTGTCTTGGCTGCTCAAAAATACATCTTGTGTAACTACAATGCACCAAGAGATAACTTGGCTGATTTATTGGCTATCACACCAGGTCGTCGTGCTGCTACTGTCTCTCCATTGGATGATGAAAACTGGGTTGCCGTTTCCTCCATGATTGAAAAGAACAGAAAGGGTGAAATTATGGATCAATTGAAATCTAAAGGTGCTTCAGATATTATATTGTTTGAGATCTCCAACTGTCGTGTGTAATTACAAAACTTAGATTTCAATGAAGATGTTATAGACTTTGAACTACTAATTGTATTTGTGGAATAAATAGAATATCTTATTGACTCAATAAATAATTTAAAGCTATATATGATTTCGATCGGTATTTGTAGGCTATTTTAGCCTATCGCACTTCCGGCAAATGTCAAACGGCTCTCGGGGAATCACTTACCAGCAGTTTTTTCCAAGTCGGCATTTGAACCATTAGTGCTTGAGTTCATAACAGTGTTCTCCGTTTGAGTATAGGTATTGGTCAATCCCGGTTGTTTAGTATGGTCACTTGCGTTCTCGATAAATTCAACCTCTTGCTTCTCAATATCAATGTCACCACCAAGTGCATTACCTTTACCATTCTCAGCGAAATGAACATGACTGACACCTGAAGTATCTGGAGCCAATTGCTTACCTTTTCTACCAATGAGGTACCATGGTAATTCAAACAATTGTTCCATGGATTCGATACTTCTACCACTGATTTCTGGGACAAAGAACCAACAGAAGAATAAACCCATGGCTAGAACACCGAAGAAGAAGAAGAAAGTCCCCGAATGATGCATAGAGATCAACATTGTTGGAACGGCTTTAGTGTTACCATATTGGTTTGCAAAATGGAATGCCATGATAAAAGCGGTACCCACATTACGAACTCTCAATGGGAACATTTCCGAATTGATCAAGTATTGGATAGAGTTCCAACCCATAGTCCAACCAACACCGTTCAAGTAAAGCATAGCCAAGGCACCAACACCTGCTCTCTTCTCTGATGGAGTCGTAGTAAAATGTTCATTAGCAACTTTTGGAACAATAGCTAGGTAACAAGCGAAATAAAGAGTTGATAAAGATTGAATGATCAAACCAATGTATAGAGATTTTCTTCTTCCAAGGAAATCAATGATGAAGAAGGCACACAAGTAAGCAGATGTAAATTTCACGACACCGAGAACAGCAGTCATCAACAATTTTCTGGTACCAGTGTAACCAACCAAGGCTGTTAATTCAGGCATATAGATTGTGATTGCGTTTGCACCTGACCATTGACCAAGGATTTGAACACCAATACCAAGGAGCAATCTATATCTCACGGATGCAACAAAGAATAGTTCCTTGAAAATACCTAAAGTACTTGTGTCTTTAGTAGCTTCTTGCTCATGTGTGATATGTTCTTGAATATCAGCAATCTCTGAAATGACATATGGATGATCTTCTGGCAAATTTCTGATCTTTGCTAAGTTATGATAGGCTTTATCAACTTGTCCGGTTTTCATCAACCAACGTGGTGATTCTTTACAGAAGAACGTCCCCATCAAGATTAAACCAGCAACGATGATTTTCATTGAAGTTGGAATGACCCATTGCTTCTTGGATGTGTCAGAAACATGTAAAGCAGTACCATAATGAGCGAAGTAGGACAACATAATACCCAAGTAGACAGCACCGGCAAAGACACAGTTACACAACCCTCTGATTGATCTTGGTGCAATCTCGGAAAGATAAGTTGGTCCCAAAACCACGGTTTGTCCAATGGATAAACCTTCTAACAATCTCCCAGCATACAATTGTCCAACTTGGTTGGAAGTAATTTGAATAATAACAGCAGCGATCCAAAACACACAAACACCTCTTAAAGTCTTGATACGACCAAACTTATCAACAAAATACATAGCTAACAAACAACCACCAATGGAACCTAATTGGACCATTGAAGTGATGTTTGACTTTCTGTTAGCTAATTGTGTCTTGGTCTTTGTCTTATCAGACAGGCCAAATTGGTGCTTGAAAGATTTCTGAGCAACAGAACCTGAGATACCACCTTCATCTAGCCCACGAGCACAACCTAGGATACCAAAGACTAGGACAGATAGGTATAAGGTCTTGTTGAAGATCTCTGGTGGTGAGTTGTCAGAGTTGAAGAATCTTTTTCTGAAAGATTGCTTTGGATGAGTGATAGCGGCAGCTCCAGCGTGTGTCATTGTTGAAAAGACGATACGTTCAAGTTGATTGATGACTTATTGTAGTTATTCAATGTTTGCATAGATGTGGAATTAGAAGCTGATTTATATACTTGCTGGTCTACCCAATAAACAGACCCTTATTGCTAATATTGGAGAAGATGACCTTAAACTGGGGTAGATACCAAATTGTTTTTTGATACCCAACGTATCTGGTAGCTGTCTCATATTTCTCCATCATGTTACTTTCTACGTATGTAGGAAAGATTAAATTTCCGGTATTCATTACCCCAAAAGATCTAATACACCGAGTGAGAGATGCCCTTGTGCTTATCATTGAGACATATATGATATTTGAGGAAGAAAGCGGCACTGTATTCTTCGAATTGAGACTATCGCAGATCAAAGTTGTACGGGAGAATGAGGCATTTGGGTATTGATTGTGTGTATTACGTATTTAGCCATGTGTTGATAACCAGGTCTAATTATATGTATCGGAATTATGTGCCTAGTGGGGTTGATGTTTGCTGGGTAAGGTCCGTGTCGGAGAACCGTTCCTTATGTGATTAGCAGAGCCCTTGCATAACACATTATTCGATGGGTTTTATACTGTTGAAGAGTCAGGACGCTGTTACTGAGCAAAATGGTAGAAGTCTATTGAAAAAGAATACACTAAGTTAACCAAGATTTCGAGAACCAAGAGCACTTCGGGCTTGACAGAGTGCCTAGTTTATTGTGAGATTTCTTGGTCCCCAGTGGAGGTCTTGGCCGTATGACAAAGTATTGTTTAGGTACGCGTCCTAGACAGCTATGCCCCAATCAGGTTCCGTTCTCGGTGATTGAAAAGCCACCAACTAATATTATCCACTTAGAGTAGACTCAATCCAGTAACAACAGGAACAAATATAGAGAGTGTTGCGGGGTCCGGGCGGCTGAAGTAGGAAGCGCTAGTCGTTTAGGACCCCGAAGAGTTAAGTTAGGTTGTTTAGAATCCCCCGAGAGCTCCCGTAAGAAGTATCATAGAGCCGAAATATTCCACACTGTTGAACCAGAGAAGAAACGGTTTGTTGATGGATCAGTAACTGTGAAGTCAGCAGTATGAGTCATGGTAGGGCTGAGTGTGTGTCAATCTGAGTTTCAAAAGATTTCTTAACATCTTGATGTTTAGTTGGGTATCGCAATATATGTTGAGCAGAACTATAGCAATTATAGACAGACACAACTATGAACAGTTAAGGCCATGCTAGTTTGGAATGAAAACGTACGATTGTAGATACGTAGATACCAAATATCACGTAAATGTATATGCAAATTGTGATATAGGCTGCGATGCATGTTACATCTTTCATGTATACCTTCAGTCAAGATATACCTCGGAAACATACCAAACCCTTAGGGGGATACAGCGCTACAAATCAACATCTCCACAAATCACCACTTTTGAAAGCTTCCTATTAAGATATAGTCCTCATAGTACTACGTATGACGTGTGTCTTCTTATCTAATTGATGGTTTTGATTAATTATCACGATGTACATGTTGCACCTAATCAATATTTCGGATACCCCGGATTGTTTGACACAATCCCTTGAAAAATCAATTCTCAACAAGGAGCTTTCAGCTACCAACTCGATTCAGACTTAAAACAAGCAGTACAAAAAATGTCATACCAGTACATCCACAGAGCTGTGACATCAAACGGTTCACAAGAGGAATCCGTCCATGTCTTCTTCCAACAACAACGCCCACGATTCACCAGATTTAAGGAGGATCCAACCTCGTTCTTTCAATTTTGTGAAACTCAACTCAGATATGGATCAACATCACACTTAATCACAGACTCTTCATCTTATACCTATGAGCCTATCCTAGGCTATGAACCTCCTCGTCGCTCACAAAGACAAGTCTCCATCACTTCAACTGCTAATGATGATTCCTGGGAACTACAACTAAGATTAACACAGTTATATCACGCCATTGAGATCTGGGACTTGGCTACAATATCTCAAATTTTAGATGATGAGAATTTTGACCAATACTTGGGCTTAGTGCAAAACTCCTCACGTAATGCTAGCGCTGTGGACGTTGATGAGTCTTTGGAAGGGAAAATCATCAAGAGAATGATTCTCGAAAAAATAGCTGGTTTGGTCCATGAGTACAGGGGTGATAGAGGTGTCAAAGAGAAAGAGTTGAATTTGGTTATTCTTTTGATGAGTTGAGCTCAGGTGAGCTAACCATTGAGGATGTTTATTGACTTCAAGTCCTCAAACTAGTTGGGCGGTTAAATCGGTGTTACATTGTACGTCTACACTGAAACAAACGAAGATGATACCATATACAACCAATTGCTTGTAGTTGTAAGCACCTGCTGTATAGATGGCATATTCAATGTTTCAGATACGCGCCATACTCCTTCAAATTGAGTATTCGTTACATGAGATCTCGTGTATATTCATGATTCACATTGGATAGGATCAAAATTTCGCTTGATTCTCTGATTCTCACTTGATAACGGCTGCAATGCATGATGAAGTCGTTATCTAATCCAAACACGTTTATCAATATACTTGCAACTCTTACACCTTCGGTATCGAGATTGATACATTATCACTTTATAGCTCATGCCTCAACTTCAAAGTGCAATTCTTCATAGCGATCCACAGTGCACACTTTCCCCTTTTGGACACAACTCCGAAAATTGAGGCTTCTCTAGAATCATTCCATTACATCACCACCTATTTCTAACACAAACCCGTGCTTTAAAAGATGGAGACTAAATTGCAAACTGTGGCGATGATGAATTGATTAGAATGATTTAGCCATTTGATTATGTGAATGTGTCACACAATTGACTAATCAGAAGCAAGTTTGTATACTACTATAGCAAATCTTGATTATAGCATTTGTCCCATCGCTTTGGGACATTTCTTATCCGATCCGTGAGAATTAAGATTCAGGACACGAGCGCCACCACTCGTCAACGGGTTTGAGGCTGGTGACCACAAGAAAAACTCCACAACGTGACAAGAATGTTATCTATTTACAAACTCAACACTTGTAAGCTGTCAGAGTCATGAGATTGGAAACAGTACGTGATGCCTGTGATGCCCTATGAGAATGAGGCAATGGCCTGAGGTTGCAGAAGCTCAAGTCACATGTTTTGCCACAAAATGACGAATGTGCTCAATTTTGTTTGTCCCAATTTTCCCGTTTCAAAGCCCGTGTGGCTAAGCGGGCTTTCACCAAAGGCTTCGGAGCGTAGTCCCAATCCGGAAGTCGCCCGGATATACATCAGATTAGAATTTTTGACATGTATCTTGAAGGTTATGCTATGCTATTACAGAATCATGAAGTATGTAGTTATGAGTTGGTGTGGCTATACACGGCTCAGTTCGAATTATCATGCTTATGCTTAATCAGGTTCAGTATCGTACCCATCATGAAGATACGCCCATCAATGGCAGAGATCTCCACATTATCCAATCCTAAATCAACATAATGGTTCTCCAAATATCTTAGATCCAATAATCGACATAGTAAAAACCCAGTTATCTGACCCACCATCATCCCACAATCACTACCGTTTATCTGCTGTGGTGTGTTTTCCATGATCTTCACCTGTAGTGGAAAACCCAAATAGGACGACACTTTCTTGACAACTTCAATGGCCTCGGATTCATTTGCCCTATCCATCGTATCATAGATGAATGCCATACGGTCTAGTGTGCTAATGACGACTAATGACCAATGTGAACCCGAGGAGGCCAACTCAACATCATCATTATCATTCACTGGCAAGAATATGAATTTCGAGTTTTCAAGAGGGGGTAGCACCCCTTTTAAGTCTTGTGGAGTTGGATGATTAGCCAATAAGTAGCACATTGATGGTCTCAATAATGTGATTGAATTCTTTACCAACTTGTCGAAATTGTTCAATTGGTATCTTTCTAGATATTCATAAAGAAATGAGATGTTATTGTCACTCAACCATTCGTCATCTTTCAAAAAGTCGAGTTCTTCCTTGTATATAGAGACATCAAAGAATTGCAATACTTTGAAATCATCTCGTAGTTTCTTCACGTCTTGATGCTTGGTTATTGTCAGGATCAATTCCTTATATATATTGTTCAAGATCTTTACCTTTTTAGCATCTGATGGAGCATTAAACTCATCGAGTTCATTGTTCTTTTTGCCCTTCTTCTTTTTATCTTTTTTACCAGCTTGCTTCTTGGCTAGTGCTTTGGCCTTCTTATGACCATGCTTCTTCAATTTGTGCTTGCTGATCTTATCTTCAACGACTTCTTTCAAAACGCTAGGTTTGATGAGGTCTCCCATTTCGTGGTTCAAATGTATCTTGGATTCATTGTCGTACATGGCTTCGTCATCCTCATCATCTTCTTCGTCATCTTCACCCTCTTCACTACCATCCATCCCATTCGGAGTTGCACTTCTACTATACTCATCTCTATTCAGTTTCGAGTATTGCTGTAGGTCATCATCGTCCCAATTGAAGAAATTGAAGCCATTGGTGTAGATTTTCCCCTCAGGTCTCTCGCTGTCTATTCCTGGGTTCCCCTTTGGAATGCAGTACCCTTTGTATTGGTTATATATCACCTTCAACATCACTTTTGTCCTCTCTTTCCAGCTCCATCACTTCCATAATTGTATTGCTACTACACTAGGTATAAGCACATAAAGTTAGAACATTCAAGCAAAACGCATTCGCGAAGGGACATTTTCTGAGAACTGTGGCGCGTGCCGCGCTTACGTCAGCGAGAGATGGGACAAATCGAAAAGAAAAAATCAGACAAATCCAGCGTAACCTGTAAAGTGTCAAATGGTGGAAAAGAAGCTAGTGAAAGCCATAGTTTACACCACAAGTCTCACCATCTTACACCAGAATTGAACCAAACCCCTAATTCCTATCAGAGGAGTGGCACAAGGAACAAGCTCAAGAGAGATTATATATTGCACGGGGAAGCACAATTTGCATATACGCTCAGCAGAACCATACTTTTTCTACTTCAAGAGGGGGATCCTAAACATCGCGAGATCAGTGGAACTTGGAAGGCAAATATAGAGAAACCATGGATTTGAGAAAGAGTTGTAACAGCAATAAGTTTAATGGCGAACGTGCCATACAAGAGGCCGCCACTGTAGCGCCTAGCCCTGCTGCCAGTCTAGTGGTAACGACGACCAATGGCGCTGTGGATGAGACTGTGATGATTGAAGAGATTGAGAATTATGACAAGAGTAATCAACAGCAGGTTGTCAGCGCGCCACAGAGAATAACGTCAGACACTACCAGAATACCAATGGATAATTATAACAAATTTTGTTACAGACATAACCCAGATGTTCATTGCAATAAACAATCAGACTCGTTAAAGATGAATGAAATACAGTCCAACTTGGAAAAATTACCAGTCAAAGATCAAAACACTATCAACTCCATATGGTCAAGTTTCAGTAACTCAAGCTCGTTCCAAAGAAATCTTATCTTACAAGGGCTATTAACACAGTGTTGCTTCCCACAATTATCATTCATATCACAAGAAGTCTCAAGCTTGATCAGGATCGACTTCATCACTACATTACCTTTGGAAATCTCATCCAAGATCCTATGTTACTTAGACTGTGAGTCTCTATGCAGTGCAGCTCAAGTGTCGAAGAAATGGCAAAAATTAGCAGACGACGATAGAGTATGGCATCACATGTGTGAACAACATATCGATCGTAAATGTCCAAACTGTGGTTGGGGTTTACCATTATTGAGTATGAAGAGAGCCAGGGAATTCACAGTGGAGACTAATAAGCAGACCAAGAGACGCAAATTATCATCATCTACATCTCCAAGACCAGAACTAAAGACAAGACCATGGAAAGTTGTCTATAGTGAACGTTTCAAAGTTGAAAGAAATTGGAGAAAGGGGATCTCCAAGATTAGAGAGTTCAAAGGTCATAAGGATGGTATTTTGACATTGAGATATGACCACAAGTATTTATTCACAGGTTCTTATGATACCACTATCAAGATGTGGGATGTTAACACAGGTGAACTTTTGAAAACTTTGGAATCCCATTTGAAAGGTGTGAAGACTTTAGCATTCGATGAACAGAAGTTGATTACCGGTTCATTTGACCATACCATTAAAGTGTGGAACTATCACACTGGTGATTGTATCTCCACTTATAGAGGCCACACAGACTCGGTCCTTAGTGTTGATTTCCACAAGATGTTGATTGTCAGTGGGTCTGCAGACAAGACATTGAAAGTATGGGACGTTGAACGTCGTACGTGTTGTGCACTAAGAGGACACTTGGATAGTGTGAACAGTGTTAAGATCCATCCTGCTTCACAAACATGTTTCAGTGGATCTGATGATTGTACGATTAGAATGTGGGACTTGAAGACGAATAAATGTTTAAAGATTTTTAAAGGACACATTGCTGAAGTGCAAAAAGTTATCGCATTGAACATTCCTGAAGACTATGAGATTGTGCAAGACCCAGTGGATGAAACTGAAGAGGACGAAGGCAGTGAAGACACTGAGATTAATGAAGCTGTCCAAGGTGAAGAATTTGGATCAATTGATTACGATGACGAATCAAGAAGTTATCCAACCTATATCCTTTCCGCCTCATTAGACAACACCATCAAGCTTTGGAACGTCAAGACTGGTAAATGTGTTCGTACACAATTTGGTCATGTCGAAGGTATTTGGGATATCAGTGCTGATACTTTCCGTATTGTTAGTGGGTCCCATGATAGATCCACCAAGATTTGGGATTTACAAAGTGGGAAATGTATGAACACTTTCACGGGCCATTCGAGTCCTGTCACGTCGGTATACATTGGTGATTCTAGTTTTGCCAGTGGTGATGATACTGGTGTTGTTCGCTTGATGAATTTTGATATTACAGATGATTGAGAATTCATCATTATTTTTTACGTTGTTTTTATATTGTGATCGGTATGACTTCAAAAGTCATACCCATATGTTTGCTGATCATTGCTTTTGCAGATGTTTTTGTTGTTTTTTGTTATATAGGAGTGTTGGAAACCGGACCGTTATTTTTTGCTACATTTTTTTTTGTTGAATCGTTTTGTTTATCATGTCACATATATTTGCTCACTTACATTTGAATCGTCTCATATGAAGACGTCGCTAATATACACTCTAGCATATTTATACAAACCGTTGGTGTCTATACACTATATGTCCGTAGTTTCGCGGTAGGGATTCATACCTCATATATGTCGAAATACTATAGGCATGTGTATCGGCATTCGAGCGCAGATATTATATGGTTCAGCTAGACACATAGTAGTTCGATGTGTATAAGACTTGAGCTGAGGCCAAGCTTAACCCTCACTGCATTTGTTTGGTCTAACTATGTTGATGACAGGTTCAGGTATCCTGGTCGGAGTCCTTAGCATTCCATTTACCATATTGAAACCTCCCTTTTCTACAAACTCTGTTACTGTGTACCTATAACGTCCAGCACACGGAACACCTAGGTACCCAGTCAAGCCATTTCTTTTGAAAGTATGAGTCTGTGAGCCCGAGAGACCTGCCAATGAGAAACGATAGAAAGTGAAACCAAAAGTGTCTGACATTTGAGCACACCTCATGAGGTTTCTTAAGTAATCCGCATTGGTGATAGAAATTTGTGGATCGAGCGAAGATCTCGTATTACAATAGGTCGTTAGAGGTACACTGCTGAAGATCTGCTGAAGATCTGTGGTATGATCCGAGGCTCCGAGTGTATTCAACGTGTAGCTATTGCTATATGCTTGAATTATACCTGTGTTATAGAGGCATTGTTGTGGTACGCTCGTTCAGCTATGGCGAGACCTGGACATGCTCCACAGAGAAGCAGGAAGCAGGAAGCAGCCTACCGAGCTCCCGGCAGCAGGGTCTCTCTTTGCTATTAATAAACAGACGGAGTATACTACAATAGACCAGTACCGTAGCACCAGAATATAGACTGTATATATACACAACGATCACCACCAGGTAGTAAATCCACCACGTCCAGTACCTTCAATTCTGTCAAGCATTCAATTTCCAACCATTCAATTTCAACAATAGCAAATCGCTAAAATTTTCTTGGTGTCAAAGACGCGTTAAGCACTGTACAGCCAGCATCTCCAGAGCCCACAGGATCCCACCCACAGCTCGTAACAGCGTATTAAAACCCTCAACAAGAACAAGGAAGTGTCTGCTAACGTCCCATCACTGACCACAGCACCAGCAACTTATCCATCCAGAACCTGACTTCCACTGTGATTTGTCATTCTGGTGAGAGTTTACCCAAAAATTACTAAGAAGGGTATAATAAAAAAATTGGAGCAGAGTGATCCTTGCTAGAAACAAGGGTGAAACTTTTGCAAATTTAACCACAACTACAACCACTATACAAAACAGAGCATTCCACTAGCTCTTTGTGAGAAACAGCTGAAGCCCTGCCACGATGCCAGTGATCCAGCAGTACAAGAAGAGCTCCACATCGAGTGTGATCAACATGGGCAGCGGGTCCTCCCTCTCGCTATCGTTCCTACACAAGAAGCGACACTCGGATTCGTCCATAGAGAAGAGTACCGCCTCGACGCCAAACACACTGTCCACTTCAAACTCAACAACGTCGATACCTAAGCTAGTGCGCAAGAAATCCGGTGAGCTAGTCAAGTCGAACTTGAAGCTAAACTGCATGGTGGATGGTCTCCAGTCAAAGTCCATGCCTACAACACCTCTTTACAACAAGAGTGTACATTTTGGTTCAGACGTCGATGTCAGATACTTCAATGAGAAGGATAAACCCACGGCGGTTAGTGCAAACACTTCGCCAATACTTAGAGGACGTGGTAGCAGAAGAGGTCGTGTTAGTCAAATGATGTTCGGGAACGGCGGCAAAGAGTACAAGTATGGTTACGACTATGATTATGATAGTATTGATGAAATGACCACAGATGATGATGACGAAGACGATGAAGATGAATTCATCATCAGTTGGGACTTAGATCCATGCAATTTCGAGAAGATCAAATATAATGACAAGATTAACCAACAGAAATCCCCAATATTCTTGGAAAGAATCATACTCGATGAGACTGAGGATTGCATATCTGGTTACATTGCTGTTAAAAACTTGTCCTTTGAGAAGAAAGTTCACATTAGATACACTTTTGACTATTGGAAAACCGTTATTGAAACGGAAAGTTATTATGTGAATGATAATATACCTAAAATACTGAAGAGAGCAAATTATGATAGATTTGTCTTCAAGATCCCTCTTAGAACATTCAAATTTTTACAACCTGACGAGACAACAATCATGTTTTGTATCAGATACAGATTCAATCCAAATGATCAAATCGGCGTACAGGAGGAAATTTGGGATAATAACGACCACAAGAATTATGAAATCAAATTGACCAAGACCAAAAGAAGAAGATACAAGAAGAATAGTAAATTCATGCTTAACGATTACTTATCCGGTCAAATATCGTTCAGTGCAAAGAGAATGGGTGGTGGGAATAGTCATCACGATGATGATCGTCCTGAATTGAATTTCAAGCCTAATGCAGGTAATACATCCAACTTCCCATTATCTGATTCTTATTTCAATAATTATGAATTGTTGAAATCTCCAGAGACTCCAAAAGTTTTAAAGAAATCTGATAATGGAGATAATGAGGGGGAAGATACCGATATTGAAAAGACAATTGATGAATTGAGTTTACATGATGAGCAACAACACCAAAAACGACAACTACAGCAGCAGCAGCAGCAACAACAACAACACGCTCCAAAAGAGGATTATTTCAGTTTGAAGAAATCATACTCATTCCCAGCGGGTAGCGACCCTTCAGATTCAATTGATCCACTAAGTGAAAATGTCAACTATCCAACAGGTCAATCCACAACCGCTACAACCTCGGGGAATAATATTAGTCAGAAAACATCATCAAGCACAAGTTCAAGCACAATAACGACAACAAAAGACGATTTCCCGAAACCTATCAGTGACAGTACCACCTCAAAAAATTTCAACTTGAAGAAACAAAAACCCAAAATCAATTCAAAATCATACCAAGAATTATTGGACTCGTATTGTTTTTTCAAGACCGATGAGAGTTTTACTAAACCAAGTACGATTTCTAGTTATCTTGATGATTCTCTTCAAAACAAGCATTTATGAACCCCATCACCTGCACTTCCTCTTCAATTCAAACACAAAAGTCACAGTATGCCACACATTTCCACTTCTTATAATCAAAAGTTTCCCCACAATCACTTTCAATATAACGCACATACCAAACGAATAGTGCACCATGCTAATTTTTTTTCTAATTCACTTCAACAATTTGACGATGGCTATATTATTCTTTTTAACACACACATGTGATCAGACATGTTGTGATGGCTAGAAATGGTTGAGATCAGCTTTTCTTTATTTTCACTACAATCAACCAATATTAACGGATATTTTATATACAGATAGACAAAAGCCAGAAATTTTTTTACCATATATATATATATACAGACGTGTGGACTATACAGTGCCGCATGTGATGGGTTGACAGCAGTACATTCATGCAGTTCTCTATAAGAGTTGCGGTATAGAACTGTTATAAACTCGGGATATAGTATAAATGACATGATGATTATATGATGTATACGTGTACTAATATACGTAGCGATGAGGTTGATCAATTGAAGACTTTTCATCTCTGTTGTGAAGGTTCACTGTACATCTATGTGTGTATATTGGACCAGGTATCAAGCGGTATTAACTCTTCATCGCACCTTTCCCAACTCTGAATGTAACTCACGAGAATCGAAGCTCTTGTGCTTATACAAAGTAAGTACCCAGCTTACTCAACGCTTTAGGACTGTTTATACTGGTTACATAACACCTCACGTAATCCCGTAAAACCATAAGCCTAAACTTTACTTCGGTAACATCGGCTGGCTCATGCATTGCTAATCCGCAAGTCTGCGCAGATGGCCTTACCAGAATTCTTGTTTGTTATACAACAAAGCGAAACTGTGGGATCATGTATGGCATATCGATACCTTGTAGTAGCGGTGTTTGTTGGTAATGGTAAGGTTAACGTTAGTAAATGTGCATTTGTCGGTGTCTTGGATTGTGTTCTGGAAGTAACAAAGGGTTTACTAACAATTGTGCCATTCTTAAATCCGCCATTTTACTGTGATGAGGTTCCAAATTTTCGTCTAGTTTTACCATGATTTACTTTGCAACAGGGTCGCAAATTGCAATGGGGTCTGCCTTTGCTTCTATGGCCTTATTATAAAGAATCTTATGGAAGGAAGATGAGTACATATTGGAGTCGGACGTGGAAACGGTTATTCGGGTTTCATTAGTGACATCCGAGTTTTCCTTAAGATCATACTTGGTCTTTCAAAGAATTGAAAAAATTGAGGTGGTGTATGACTAAATTGGATAGTGGATGCGTGTATACCTTTTATAGCTCAATGGTTAATACAATAGACTGATAGTAAAACCAAGTATAGATCACTCATGGCTTGATCAAAGTAGCCGAGAAATTTGTTTCTAGAATGGTCTATTCTATTTGTTTGTACCTCATATGTCTCTTGCCTGGCCACTTGAGCAACAATCACTACTTAATTCATTTAGGACGCCATACATCAATTTAGCTTTTTTATATGGGGATTTCGATCCGATATTAACGCATGTGTGTAATTAAGAAACAACCTTACCTAAAAACCACTCACAATGTCAATGAAACAAGCGCAACTTAAAGAAATTGGAGGCAGCAAGATGGTAATTTGATACATATCCATATGTACGTACTTTAAACATATTGAGCGATTTAACCGGTTGCTTCGATTGAAGGATCATCGCATTGTTTATTTAAACCTCAGGAATCCCCATCAAAGATTCGATCCATCATCAATTCTCAATTCACCAAGGCAAACCTTCAAAGACTCTACAACTTAGACGACTCTCTCAATATTCAAACAACAAACACATCACAATGGATTCTGTTCTATTATACATTTTCGCCATCATCTCATTGATCTACTACTCATCCCACGTCTCCATCTTGAGTCAAAGAAGATTGGACATCCCACTATTGTGAGCTAGATGCCTTACCAATATCGCCATCTCAAACCGATCAACTTCAAAACCAACCCATCCCACTGAACCTCTGATGCTACTTATGATTCCAATGTCCACAATCCCTTATTTATTATTACGACTCTCAAACTTTGCCGCCCAGCTTGAATTCTCCAATCCTTTGCTGAAGCACTAATCCGCCCACTTGATATATTCTTTCTGCTCATTTCAATTCAATTCGCCGCCGATGCTCTTGTTATATTCTGAATACCCTGATACACCCTCAATGATGCTGTTCTAACTACTTCCACTGTTAGCGCTTCATTCTACGAGGTTGTATTTAGTTTCGCTATCGTTCTGTTGTTTGATGCGGGTGTATGTATAATTCCGCCTATAGTATAAACACGAACAATTTCACTTATTGAAACTACAATGTAGCGCACCACTCCAATGTAGCTAGACTTGCAATACTACAAGCTCTAAATTCAAAAGAATGACTGTTAATTTAATACACAATGAATATATAATACTATCTATCAGATGTGACAGGCTCGCCAGATGACCCGTCTTGATAGCTTTGGGTGTATGTACTATCTTTGTTGATTTCAGCATCTTGCTTTTCATCATCTTGTACATGTTTCTTGTAGTTCTTCAAACCTTGCACAGGAACATCAACATTACGACCAAACACAAATCCTGGATGTAAGAATACAAAGGTTACGATGGTCAGTGCCATCATCAATGCGTCTAGAATCATGAAATAAACTTCATTCACAATCAAGTATCCCGTCCAGCCCTCCGCCAATTCGATCATTCTATAGACACAACGAACAAAGACGAACAGCACAGCGCTGAATACTGCATATGGGAAGACTTTAAAAGTTGCTTTGGCTCGTAACTCTTTGTACCTTGGATTGAAATGGGGTTCCAATTGACGATGTTGCTCCCTGTGGAAAAACTTAATCTTGTAGAAGAAATGGAGGAACAATCCAATGAAAATCAACATCGAAAACACTTGGAACGCTAAACCGGCAACCATAACGTGTGTCCCACTGTCAGTAGATTCGTTCACCGTTAGCGCACCAGCGGCAAGACCACCACCAGCGGCTTGAATAGCCAACGAGACAACATCACAGACGATGAAAATGTATGAATACCACATTGGCTTCAATATAGCAAATTGTGTTCCATAAATCATCACAAATTTCGCCAAAAGGATATAGATACCACCCATAATGAATGCTGGTGCAATTGTCAAACAGATAATTTGTACCAAGAAATAGTTCAAAATTGTATAATTCCCATTAGACAATGTTCTACCAATGTATCCAGCCATCTCTAACCCACACCCGCAGAAAAACGCAACACCAAACCACCATTGCTTATACCATATCCCCAACCCGGTATGAATCACAAAGAACAACCCCATGATTATAGCCAAGGCCATATTACCACCTTTTGATGGAGTAAGCCCACCATAAATATTATTACTCTCATAGATCTCTTGCAAAACTCCACTAGCCTGTGCAGCAACAGCACTGGCCGATTCGATAACAGCGGATTGTGTAGCTGTTGCGATGATCTCTTGGTTCGAATATAGGGCATAAGAAGCCTGTAAACCTGCTAGTGTCTTAGATTGTGGATATATGATATTGTTAGCCGTTGCCGTTGCTAAAACTCTTGAAGCAGATGAGATCTGGGATGCTAGTGTGGTGAACACTTTCTCATAGTCTGTTGAAGCGACCATCGGTTACCTCCTCTATTCTGAAGTCTTTTAACGATACCTCATCCATACATAGTTTCTGATTTGAAATGAAAGAAAACAACTCATCTATATATAGCTGCCATTTCCAATACATACGTAATTACGGAACCACCGCCTGTCTAACAAAAGTTACAAGCTGAAAAAACAACAAACACTGCAAAACTTTATGCACAAGAAGAAAAATTACGTGCGAGTAACGCCGGTTGCTGTAGAATGCGCTTACGTAACCATAATACAACAGCTTTCCAATTTTTTCAAGTACTGTACTACAAACTTCAAAGTACACGATGCTTTCTCTGGGCACGAAGGGGTCCATTGGCTATCATGACACATAAAGAGGCAGTGCGAGCGGTGATATAATGGTATGAGTACTGTTGGTAATGGGCGAGTCGTAGCAATGTTCTTGGTGGTGAATAGGCTGAGGGTATACTCGGTTTTAAAGGATCTGGGCTGCGGATTTATTCGCAGTTTGTGATGTACAGTGCTACAGTAGTAGGAAGAAGGCTTGAATTTCTTAAGGGTCATGTACAGCGATTGTAATCGATTTGAGGGTTGTCGATGGTCTACTGTAAGTGGTTTGAGAGTTTGTGTACAGTGTATAGTATATACTGATTTGAGGGTTCATGGACTGTACAGGCAGTTGAGGTCTACTGGTTGGCCTTGTGTGGTGACTTGTCGGTGGAGGAGGAACATGTTTGTAAAGTTCATGCGTGTTTCGCTTACAAGGGCTCAAATGACCGGCCGAGAGGTCGAAAACATATATATTCAGATCTACTATATTAGTACTCATAAACGTTCATTAAACTTTTAGTTATTTAGGATCGTGCAGTAAATGGGTGTGAATTCCCACGAAGGGAAACAATTCGATTACTCATTGATCGCCTCGTCGAAGCGTTCTCTCTCCAATTCTTCATTTCTAATCAGTGGCTTGATAACACCTCTAACGTAATTGAGCTCTTCCTCTTTAACTTCTGATGGTTCAATATCATCCGCCTTGTCACTAGTATTACTGCCAACATCCTTTGAATCATGGTCAATCAATTCGAAAAAAGGCTGGAAGAGTAATGTACCGGTTTTGTTATTATCCGCAATTTTCCTCAACACGTTACCCAAAAGGATTTTTAAATGTGGATTGAATTTCTTAGTTCTCTTGGTGGCTTTCTTCAAAACGAGCCTTCCTTCATCCAGATCTTCATCATCTTCTTCAAAACCAGCAAGGTCTTCCTCATCAACGTCTTGGTCATATTCCAAATCTTCATGTACCTCACCATTCTTGTTCAATTGGAAAAACAACTCACGAGCTTCAGGAATTCTACCAATCCAGTTGATCAAAAGAGTGGTGAGCTCAATCTTGTACTCTGGTAGATCGATCTTCCCCTTCTCAACCAACCTGTTTACTAAAATACAAACCATTCTGATCGTAACGATCTTCTTCTCAATCACAGACGCATTCTGTACAGACTCTTGCTCTGATACACCACCATCACCGGAGTCTTTGGAAAGATGAACCAAACAATTATTTAAAAATTCGTGCAAAAGCATCGATTTTTCAATCTCAGATATTTCAAGACTTCCCTGTCTACTAAACTGGAATCTTGGTTTCTTCTTGATCAATTCACCATCTTTATCCACTTCACTTGGTACTTCACCTCTGATACCCAATAACAACTCACATATATAGTTCATTAGTGGGAAGGACAATGTTAGATGTGTAATGAACCATATGATGACCCTTCTATAACCATGTGCCATCATCATTTCATCAAGCATGGCATATGCGGCAGGTGGATTGAATCTCAAGATCGGTTCAAATAACCATTCATAACTCCATTTATCATAAATCATATCAGGTGTGATCGTATCCGTATCACCACCTTCTTTTTGATTACTCCCCACACTTCGATTGATGTCTTGTTCGAATTCAAGTTTCACAGCTCTTGCTATTGTAAAGACAGCTCTTTGCGCCAACTCATCATTAACTGATTCCTTTGACATTTGATCAAATACTTCACATAGCTGTGGCCATGTTAAACAATTCGAATCATCTAATGATACAGAAGTGTTGAAGAAAATGTTGCCACCTCTTGGAATATCTCTCCAATCACGTCCCATTTCGTCAAATTCTAAAGTTTCATCAGATCTCACAGCGGTAGGAACATTATCTTTAGAAAACTCTTCAGGGTCAACAATGGCAGCAGCCTTCCCAGCATCCTGTAATTGTTGCTGTTGTTGCTGGTATCTATAATTGTCATCATCATCCCCTGCTGGATCCTGGCTGAAGAACTCACATGTACACCTTTTCCTCACCACTCTATGCAATCTACCATCTTCATCCTCGTACACGATAGATCCACCACTGTTAAACTCCTCTTCTTCTTCTTCATCTTGGAAAATCTCCTCGTAGTGGAAATCTTCGTATTCATAATCAAACATATATCTAACATCTTCATCATATCTGTCATTTGGTTCTAAATCCACTAGCGTCTCCACCACTTCATTCAAATCTGAGCCCAATGCCAGCATTGCACCCACATACCATCTAACATCAGCGTGTAATGACCCCATCCCATTTTCTCTTGCAAAAGGTGAAAGAAAATTTGCAATATTGACATGGTTTAAATCATGATATCTTTTGTCGACATCATCATTCAGTATTGAAGCCAGGACGTATCTCATTGCACTTGTTCCTCTAATGATTTGTTTCACCACACTGGGCGTTGATGTTGAAGGGTCTAATTCAATTCTTCTATCAATCTCTAGACCTAATAGAACGAGGTTTGTAAAGATCTTCCATAGTTTCAGGAAAAATCCCAAGAATGGGTTCAAGCATAAATCATTGTTCTCTTTCAAGTATAATTTATAGATAGTGAATATGGCAACACAGTTCACCATGTATATAATTCTCAAATCACCATCGTTGATCCCATGTGGTGTCCATTCGTTCAGTTTCAATCTCCAATCCACTTTCAAGTCTGAATTATTCAATCCTCGTAGTTTTACCTCATCATTACAATTCAGCAATTGTAAAGTTGATTCAATGATTGTGAATAAGTCTTGTGAGAGTTCGAAAACCGGTATCACTGAATCATTTTTGTAGAAAGTTGCTATGACAAAATCTGAGATGAGGTTTAAAGAAAGAACATGGCTATTTGATTCCATCGGCTGTGTTACAGGATCCACAATGGTGGCAATGGTGACAAACAATTTGGAGGTGTCTGAATCCTTGGACAGTCGTAGCGCCAATGATAAAGCTTTATGCCTTCTCTCGGAGTGCGAGAGGAAAGGGATATTGGTGGGTAGATCAAATGAGTACTCTTCTTCAAATTCTTCGTCTTCGATTGCATCATGTTGATGTGGATGATTATTTTCGAATTGTTCCTCCAATTGCTGTTCAATGGCAGGTTCAAACTCTAATCTGTGTGTTTGTGTTTGTAAAGTAGATACAGAGGCATTGGAGGCTCTACGCTCCTTGTTGGACGAGGCTTTCGAGCCTCTCCTTTTGTTCTTCTTTGAATGACTTATTTTGGAAATGTACTGTTATATGAAGAACTTCAGATGAGAAGTATTGGTGATGAACCGCTCTAGTTGATGTTCAAATATTTTGTGTCCAATTGATTAGCCAGCTTCGGTTGATGTATTAGTAGCAATTGTCACGTAGCCGCCCTGTGTGTTGTGGTTATCTCACTGGTTATCTTGTCTTCCAGATCAACTCATCACTCTTCACTCATCACCGTTAGTAAACGATTCCTATCCTTCCCATACTAATTTTTTCCGCCATTACAGAAACCGGTAAGAACAGCATAATGCTGATTATGTAACCGATTGCATAAAGGTTACGTAATCATTATTGGAGCCGTTACCCGCTGATTTCCTCACTGTCACTTTTTATTTTATTTTTTTATTTTTTTGTGTAATTATCTGCCATGATTTGGCCAAATCGACTGATGGAAAAGATAAAAACTGCACTATGAGTGGTTGGAACTTGGAAATGCACGCATCAATCAACAGCTCATGGACGACAGGAAGCGATGAGCAGCCAACCACAGACAGGGAATGTAGTCTAATACTAGCAAATGAGTACTAGATACCATACTAACTACAACCAATCACAGACCACCTGGAGAACGTAGGACAACTCGTTTCTGTTTGCCTCCAAATCGTCTCATTTCCAAGTCTCGATTGACTCAATTTTGTTATCAAAAGAAAGAAGACAGGACCGGTACAGGCACGTTTTGACTCAATTAACAAGACGGAACCTGGACACTAGAACACGCCAAAGAGCAGTAAATAATCTATAGAAATGAATAGGAAAGGGCATTAGCAGTATATAGCTAATCATGGCTTTACATACCTTCTTTTCCCAGCCAAAACCACCGCTTCCCAGCTGTTTTAGCAGCTGGTGGGAAAGAGAAAAGAGGTGTTTTCACCTGGTTCGCGCACAGCAGTCGTCCCATGGTATAAATTTAAACAGAAAGGGGTGTGCAAGAATTGCAGTTCTTTCTGTTCTCATCAGGCTGGAAAACGTTTAAAAAGATTTAATTTGCATCTTTAACCTTGACTTGCAATCTGCTTTGGCTGAAGAGTGTAACTTGTGAATCATATAGCGCTAGACCAAAGTACTCTTAATAATACACCTTCCACCTATCATCCCTTATCAATATCTCACAGTCATGTTTATCGCCACAGGGAAATGCATCATAAAGAGCACAGCAACCACTGCTAGCACACTAATAAAGACCAGAGCGGTTCAATCCATATCGATGAGGTTCTCGTCCTCATCCTCGTCATCATCATCTTCAAGCACGCCTGGTGTGGCACAATCACAAGAATCCAAAGACATTGGAGAGTCAGAATCCAAGCAAGATACCATAAAAGCCACCCCTGCAATCGAGTTGAACGTATCAGAGCAGTTAAAAGCCGCTATAAGTCCACTTTCCCATACTGAAACCATTGAATCCACTCCAGAACAAGTTGCCGAAACTGCAGCAACCTCTGTATCGACAATCAGAGAGCGTACCCATCAAAGAGCCTCAAGGAGCGCCAAATCCATCAAATCGAAACACCATCAACAAGCATTCGACTTACCATTCGTCGCATCCACACAACACATTGACCTCAGAAAGATCATGGAGGACCAACTCTTTCAAAACTTTAGACCATTATTAACCCCAATCACAGAAAGCCGCAAGTACAGGACACTAACGATCCCATTACCAGAACCTAAGAACAACAAGGCATACTGGAACACCACACTCTCAGGAGAGCAATTTGTCGATTTGAACATTGTCCCAAAATTCATTGGTGATAGTATGAAGGCTTTCAAAGTACCTCCACCACCGGGGAACGAAGTGAGAATTGGGCCTCATAAGAAGGATCAGCGCACTTCGGCAAAGATGAAGAGGATTTTGACAAAGCGGAATGAGGCGGATAAGAAGAAGCAGGTTACTGCTTATAAGTATTACGATGGATTTGAATATTAGGTCTCTCTTGACAGATCTATACATCGGAGGGTTCTATAATGGGGGTTTTTGCATTTCAGGTGAGGTTACAACTTCTTTGGATATGTTTGTTTGAACTCGGATATTGATTTGGTTATTATTTTGGTTTACGCGTTTGCATGGTTTTTATATCAGTTTTACTTCTTTTCACGTCTTGACATCAAGTACGGATCATTCACAGTGCACTTGAATTATATATTATGGTACATACTGATAATTATTAGGTTTACATTTCATTAATACAGACAGACTCGTAGTCACATTTATCGTACATATATATCACTTGACTCATTATTAAACATTACAGAACTTGAACTCTCAAACTTATCAAAAGCTGCGAGAGAGAAGGACCAGAGATCACATTTCAAGCAACAGCTTTAGTTGTGTTCTTAGGTATACGCGCGTATTTACGCGTATAGTATCTAACCAGCCCATCATACCCCTTCTGGTCCCCATTCTTTAACAAATTCGAAATATCAACATTCAATGGACTATTAGGTTCTGGATCCTCTAGAAGAAGCATTATGGCAACCATCGTGGATAATAATGTCCAGGCTGGGGTCCATTGGCTTTTCAAGATGTCTAGACAAATCTCACCGGTCTTATAAAGTTAGTATTATACATCTTATAGCAGTAGAGAAGAGAATAACTCACTTTGAAGTCAACATTTGGATGACATATTTTATTGACAAACTCCATTTTAGGTGGAGATAATGGGTATTCAGATGGGACATGGATCTTTATTTCCCATATCCCATTCTCAAAAGGTGAACCTTGTGGACCCCTTATCGTGGATTTCCAATGGAACAAGTCGTCCAGAGGGTCTAATGTTTGGATATTTTGATATTCAGCATTGTTACCTAGTTCCTTTTGAATTGTGGTGTACTCTTTCATAAGTCTTTTTGTAGCCATTTTGAAACAAAATTTTCTAGTTTAAAAGCAGCAAATTGGATAAGGCACTTAATCAAATGGTGAATTATAGTACAATAACAAACTTTATGATCCAAAATGTGCTTATCTCAAGTGTCAATATTTCTTCATTGTTCCAGTACGTGAAATCATAGATAAACAATCCGCGCGCGCGACTCCAAACTTTCAAAATGTTCGCGAATGCGTTCTACAAAATCATCAACAGTTTTCGCCACTAACAAAAATCATAGCTTTTGCTTAACGGAGCGATTCAATTAATTAAGGGATTGACGTATAATCAACAAGCCCAAAGAACAAGATGTCAAGAGTTGCTGATTTGATTTCAAGTATGTGCAATTTACTTACAGATTCTTCAATTGTCCACTATGTCAATTGAGTGGCTGCCAGAAAATTAGAGAATCAAGTACTAACCCCGTTCTAGAAATTGCCCTTCCAGCTGGTATAGCTGTCGCTGCTGCCCAATACTCCATGTACGATGTTAAAGGTGGTTCCAGAGCTGTCATTTTCGATAGATTGAGCGGTGTGCAACAAACCGTTGTTGGTGAAGGTACACATTTCTTGATTCCATGGTTACAAAAAGCCGTTGTCTTTGATATCCGTACCAAGCCTAAGAATATCGCTTCAAACACTGGTACCAAGGATTTACAAATGGTTTCATTGACTTTAAGAGTGTTACATCGTCCAGATGTTCAAAAATTACCAACTATTTACCAAAACTTGGGTATGGATTACGATGAAAGAGTCTTACCATCCATTGGTAATGAAGTTTTGAAATCCATTGTTGCTCAATTTGATGCCGCTGAATTGATTACCCAAAGAGAAGTTGTCTCTGCTAGAATCAGACAAGAATTGGCTGCCAGAGCTGGTGAATTCAATATCAAACTAGAAGATGTCTCTATAACACATTTGACTTTTGGTAGAGAATTTACTAAAGCCGTTGAACAAAAGCAAATTGCTCAACAAGATGCTGAAAGAGCCAAGTTTGTTGTTGACAAGGCTGAACAAGAGAGACAAGCATCCGTTATCAGAGCTGAAGGTGAAGCTGAATCTGCTGAATATATCTCCAAGGCCTTAGCCAAAGCTGGTGATGGTTTATTGTTGATTAGAAGAATCGAAGCTTCAAAAGACATTGCAACTACTTTGGCAAACTCCAGTAATGTCACATACTTGCCAAGCAGTGGTCAATCCGGTGCCGGTGAAAAATCAAACTCCAACAGTTTGTTATTAAACATTGGTCGTTAAACAATGAACGCCTACTTCTTCCCAACATCATATTCAATTGAAAAAAACACCTGGTCACACCCTCTTTTACAAGATCTAAAACAACAATGATATACAAATGTACATAGCTTTCATACAAGTGGACCACAAACAATAAATTATTTATCTTCAATCTCTAATCTGTTACTGCGGCGTATCAGTAAGCTTACTAGTCAGGCTCTATACAGTCCAAAAAGGAAGCTTGAATCGAAATCTCATGGCTTATGAGCGGCGATCTAGGCCAAAGCGATACACGCACTTTGTCTACTCGAAGACGTATCTCGTATAAGATGGCCTCTCCGAAGTCTTGACTGGTCTTGTGGCTGCTGACCAATCATGCACGGGTAGCGGTCCGAGAATGAGGTGTGGTTTACTATTATTTGATCTATGGGTTGTAATTGAAACGGTCAATGTATCTGAAACTTACAACCCACAATCAGTATCAAAATTGAAAAGTTTATTGATGTAGTACTAGGAAACGTTGCACTTTCCACACTTTGTATCCGGCTTACAAATTGAATACCATGAGCTTAAGCTTGAGGGATACACCGTATAGACAATAAGGAACCTTACCTCATAGAGTAGAACCTTTGCTCTTCTATTACTGACCGCCTGTTGCTCGGCTTTCCCTGGATTCAGAATTAACTCCGGTCTTGCAATGTCATGTGAGTTGGGCTGAGAAGTAGCTAACCACATCAACATCCACTCCACAGTTTGTGTCAATCGTAGCCACAGCGTACAGCACACTAAACGGCCAAAGGTGCTGAAGGCCCAGGGCCAGCTAATTGATTGTATGTACTATTATTATGCCGATATCACTGTCTCATCGTAAACCGACTGTACAAGCTGATTGGGCGAAACCATGAAACTATGGCACAATATGTACAAATCCACAGTGGGATGGTGAAATTGGGAGATAGTAAGACAACAATTAACGTTACCCAAGAAAGACCGGTAGATTGAACTTTAATGCATCTAGTGCACTGGCTGAATAGCGAATCAGTGCTGCTTATTCCACACTATTCTCTCCGAATAAAGGCACGCCTGCATGCTGCTGTTCTCAGATTGGAAATTGATTATCAATCAAGATGTATTGTTTGTGAAATCCCAGGGTTTGCACAATTCCACCATATTTCCTGGTTGCACACGTAGATAATACTGTATAGTGAATAAATACTAGGGATGTTCCTGTTTTGTTCAACCTTTCACAAAGGTGTTGTTGTACCTTTAATACCCAGATAATAGATACATACGCGAAATCAAAATGGTTTGGATAAAGAGAACATCAAGACACTCAAAGAAGTTTACAAGAACACAAACAGGATGTCTCCAGTGTAGACAGAAGAAGTGAGTACCTGGCCTGATAGATCACTTGTATGGATCAAGGATTACTAACTGGAATTGGATCAAAAGAAAGAAGTGCGATGGTAGAAGACCTAATTGTCACAGTTGCCAAAGAAGAGGTGTCAAATGTTCATTCCCTGCAAACATACGGTTGTTCAGACATAATAAAGATGATACAGCAGAATCAGAAATCAAACCCACTAAAGACAACAATCTAAAGACATTGGATGTCATAAGCGAAGAAGTCAGTGAAGAAGTCAGTGAAGATGAAAGCGACTCGTTTGACGAAGACATTGAAGACGATGAGCCAGAAACTTTAAACTCCTTATCAGAAACCATCAAGTCACTCATAGACACAACACCTCTCGTTTCAAGAGCATCAAGCATATCAGATCTCAATGATCCATTTGGGCTAACTTCAGATTCCGACACGGATTCAATAATGAGCGGGACTCATCAACCTCCAACACCACCTTCAGGACCATCATCTTATCAAATAAGTCAGGCGCAAAGAGCAACAAATATGATACATGAAGGTGTCTCCATAACGAAGATACTTGATGATATGAGTATTGATTTGATAAAGAAGTCGATTGCTAATTTGCAATACATCAACTTTGATCAAAAGATCCAAGATGTGCAACAATCAAAAGCTGTGCAAGATAACATCGTAATACCCGAAGATTTTAAAGATCTCGATAGCGATTTGATGTGGGATCCTAGTGATGGGGTATACTTCCAGCCTGATGACTTTTTGGATCTTACGTTTTTGTCTTGAATGTTTTAAAGTAATTGAAGAATTTCCTCCAGCTGGTCAGGAGGTGATCTGATCTCAAAGGCTATATGGACGTATATAGTACACCGAAACCGTGATTTTATAGGCAATACGTAAGTAATACAAGAAAACAAAGACAAAGGAAGTAGAGTAACCACTAACGATAAAAAAAATGCCAACGTCCAGCTCATCTTGGGTCATATGGACCTATTCGCCGGAAGCAAAAAAATAATCTTCCCCGCCAGGAGTCGAACCTGGAATCTTCTGGTATCAGAAGTAACTACATCGTAGCCAGACGCCGTGACCATTGGGCCACGAGGAACAGATTATGTCTATTGTTCCTGGCCTGTTTCCGCGCCCATGTAAAAAACATTATTTCACGTGACCCCGCACGTGACCCAAACTTCCTATTTGGGGAAACTGCCACTCCCCTCATTCCGAATGGGGAAGATTTTGACGCATAAGAAACTCAACAAAAATCGTTAAGCGATAAACGATCTATAGATTCAATTTTCCGATACCACAAATGAGAGTTCCACTATAGAGCTACCATTGTTGATAATTGTTGAATTGGATGCTTTTTTGTGGTGATTCAGATTGGTAATTGAATTAAGAAAGAGGAGAAACACAACGCAAAAGAGGAGCAATCGCAAGAGATAACACAGCTATAAAAGACTAGACAATCGCCAAATAATTCTGCATATCCATTATATCTGTACCGCTCCATTCACTAGCTAGTCATCTACTCAGTCGGAATAGCGTGCAATCCACTTCTCTAGTGAAATCATAGAACCACAAAACCGATATCAATCAGTCAAAATCTCCTCAATATGTTACACAAATATGACAATTCGATGAACAATTATAAATTGTACTCAAACACCAACTACATTGATGAGTTTGATCAGAACTTGTTGTACAATTCTATGTACGAGAACAGAAGAAGAGGCTCCGCTACATCTCTGAACTCATTAACAAGTACATCTCTGACACAAGCAAGCACTGGTCCAGCCGCCTCGTCAAATAACGCGTCGTTGTCCAGCTCAAGTCCAAAGAAGAAGGATCAATCGTGGTTATTGTTGTTGATCTTGGGCGCTTAAGTTTAAACACTTCAATTATAAGAAAGAAAGAAAAGAATAATCAAAATGAGCTCCAACGTGAATACCGATCCAGTCGCTTCTGATGTTAAAGCTCAATCGAAACAATCATGCTATGATGTGGAAAAAGGTGAGGTTGAAATAATTTATCAATGCTGTGAAGATGAAGATGCCCTTATGAAAATCCCCAAACTATCTAATCCTAAAGTTTTATTCACTGGAAGCTCTAAAGCGCTATCAATTTTGAAAAAGAATGAGGCTAGTTTTGTGTTCTTTACACTTGTGTTGGTGTTACTGATGGATTGCGTTGTTGCTCCTAATACATATGTCTGTGGTTCCATTTCAACTGTTCTTGCACTTATTGGTGCAATGTTTAGAGAAGTTGATGGATTTGAATTCTTACATGCTGTTCCAGCTTTCAATGGTGTTGTTGTTTGTCTCATTGGACTGGTTAACACTGTTAGTGAATTTGCCTACTATGAAGCTCTACTTGACTTTGGGATTTTGGAAAGATTACAATTAAGCAATGGTCTGCAGTTATATGATCCAATTGAAGTCTATACAAAACTATGCTTGCATTTTATCATAATCATTTGTCAAGGGTTGATTCAGATTTCCATCTATCGCAACATGTACATTCCAGTTGTCAGATTTGAAGTTTATTCCAATGAATCCATTGTCACTGAGGTTATTGTTGAGGAGAAGTCCATGGATGAATCACAATAGATATATACAGAGTAATAATACCAACATCACCAATTTGAACTTTTGAATCGATTCAATTTTGTAGATGAATTTGTTTATAAATTAGTGTGGTGGTGGCTTTTCCCGATCTGGAGTCACAATCGCTCACATTACTAATTCCTCCGACTAAATCCGAAGTGATAAAGTTCCCCGAGAAATGTATATAAAGGTAGCCACACCTCACACGGTGGAAAACACTTCAAAAACACAGAGAAGTGGACAATTGAAACCAGCTAATAATGACATTCGAATCAAAATTCACATCATTGATCTCACAGAGAGCCAGAGACAGAAAAGTTGACCTTGGCTTCTTCCAGTTTAAACTCCCTGAAGGTATTGAAAAACATCCGAATCCGATCCCATTAGGTGGTGGTACTCCAGATGAAGGGTTCTTCCCTGTGGAATCTGTTCACTTGAACTTGATCAATGAACCATTTCAGCATTTGGATTACAAAGAGAAGACCAAGAACACCAATTTACAAGATATCAACGTGAACGAGCAAGTTCATAAGATTAACGATGCTGATACAAGCCATACTTATCGTTACACTGATAAGAAAGATGAAATTGACATCGCCACAGGTTTGCAATATTCTTGGTTCTCTGGGTTCCCACAACTGAGAGGATTCGCCACAGACTTGGTCAAGAGAACAAACCCACCAGCTTTTGAGAATTGGGACGTGTTGATAACAAATGGTTCTGGTGACTCTTTGCATAAAGTATGTGACTTGTTTGTCGAAGATGGTGGTACGATCTTGGTTGAGGAGTTTACATTCACCCCTTTCAACTCCACAGCAAAAAATTTCCACGGGACACCAATCCCATTGAAGTTGAACATCAGACCTCAGGATGGTGAAGAGCCTGGTATTGATCCTGAATACTTGGACCAATTGTTGAGCAATTGGGACACTTCTGAGTATAAACACTTACAAAGACCTAAGGCCTTGTATACGATCCCAACTGGTCAGAATCCAACAGGGTTAAGTCAATCCTTAGGGTTGAGAAAAAAGATCTATGCATTGGCAGAGAAGCATGATTTTGTCATTATTGAAGATGATCCATATGGTTATATCGCCTTGCCAAAGTATGGTACCCCTAATGTCTATGCTGGTGATGTGATTGATAATGATACTTATATTAAAGAGTATCTCAAACCATCATACTTGACCCTAGATACCTCTGGGAGAGTTGTTAGACTGGAAACTTTCTCCAAATTGTTTGCACCTGGTTTGAGATTAGGTTTCATCGTGGCTAATAAGTTTTTCATTGATAAATTGGCACTGTATGCTTCATTGTCCACTAGAGCACCATCTGGTGTTTCACAAATGGTTTTCAATAACGTTGTGGCCAACTGGGGTGGTGTTGAAGGATGGTTGAACTGGGCAAAGAAGATTGCAAAGCATTATACAATCAGACGTGATTTATTGTTGAAGAATTTGTATGATTCCAAATCATATTCGAAAGGTCAGTTTACCGTGGTGGAACCTGATGCTGGGATGTTTATCATTTTGTTCATTAACTTGGAGAAGAAGTTCCCAGATCCAAAAACATGGGAAGATGTATTGGTACAATTGCGTTATAAAGCAGTTACGAATGGTGTTGATGTTGTGTTTGGTAATAAGATGACTACAGATCTAAATTTCAAATACACTACACCAAACTCCAATTTCCTAAGAATCACTGTGGCTGCTGTGCATGATAATGATCAATTAGCCGAAGCTGGAAATAGATTGACCAAATCTATTGAACAGTTCTTTGAAGATGCTGATAAAGGATTGTATGATAACTTGACTACAAAGTCTGATTAAATTGAAAACGGGAAGAACAATTCTCATGTATAATTAAACAATGCAAAATATGCTGGAAACTAATAACACAACTATATGTAAAATTCATTAAATCAATGGTCTATATTTGGCGTAAACTGCATCAATAGCAGCGTTTATCTCATCTTTACGCTCCTGAGAAACCCAAGACCCATTAACACCATTCTTAGCCACTTTAACCCAAGTTTCCAAACTCCAGTTAAATCTAGTATGCACAGTGACATAGTTATCCAAGATGTACCCACCGAAATAAGCTGGATCATCAGAGTTCAAACTGAATGGGACATTGGCATCCAAGAATTTTTGTAATGGTAATTCACGAACATCTTTCACAACGGCCAATTTAACGTTAGATAATGGACAGACCGTCAACAATGTTTGGTTTGCAGCTAGTCTTTCCATTAATTTAGGGTCTTGAATAGAGTTAACACCGTGATCAATACGTGTGGCTTTCAACAAGTCTAAGGAATCAGTGACGAAATCGGCACCACCTTCTTCACCGGCATGTGCGGTCAATTGGATTTCTGGGTTGACTTCTTTAGCTTTAGCATAACAATCAACAAATAAGTTTGGAGGGAAAGGTTTCTCAGCACTGTCCAAACCTAAGGCTTTCACAGTACCATCAACAATGAATGGTTTAGCTTGTTCAATGGTTTTCAACCCATCAACAGATGGTAAGTGTCTCAACAAACACATGATTAAATTTGTGGTCATACCGTATTCTTCCTTGGCTTTATCACAAGCTCTTTGGAACCCATTGATAACGGTTTCAATGGCGATACCACGTTCAGTATGGGATTGTGGATCGAAAAAGGTCTCACTGTGCCAAGTACCATCTTCATGAGCTTTAGTGAAATAGGCCCATGCTAATTCAAAGAAATCTTGTTCTTGGATCAAGACATTACAACCAATGTAGTAATAATCTAGGAAATCTTGTAAATCTTTGAACTGTGTATAACGTTTGTTTAATTCCTCAACGTTAGCTGGGAAGTTTGATGGTAATTGGATACCGTTTCTTTGAGCCAATGGGAAAAGTAAGTTTGGTTCAAGAGTACCTTCTAAATGTAAATGGTGTTCACATTTTGGTAGTTCCTTCAAGAAGGATCTCATTTGGTGGGTGCATTCAGTGATTGTCATTGTGATGTGGTCGTGAATATGTGGATTTGTATATATGCCCAGATCTCTATGTACTCCGAACACACAAAGAATCGGACTAAGGTACCAACTTTATAAGCTTATAATTTTTCACTTTTGATGTGTCAAGAATTTCTTTTGCCGACCGCACCAAGAAAATTCTTCAACGGTTTCCACGCAAAGCCGACGGAGATACCTGGTGTTTTAAACACAGTACAAAATTCTTATATGTGAATATTGAAATGCTCCTAAAAGAAAATTGTAGGGAATGTTCGAATAACTACGGTACTACAGCTATATAAGACCCATATATAAATATGATGACTCTTCCACCATGTCAGTATATGTAAGATGTAGCATGTCTTGAAGTAGTTAAGTCTAGCAGAGGAAACATATACCGTATCACGTACAAGGCCTGAATTAACTTGATGGTTTGTTCCATGAGTCTCAATTTCTGGTACTCCTTAATTCTCAAGTAACAAATCTGTAAATCTGTCCTAAAGTCTGATTTCAAAGTCTCCAGATTCAAAGCTTCTGCTGATAGCTTGAAGCTTGAAGGCTAAAAGTGTTCGCGAATGCGTTCTACAAAACCGAATCAGCGTTCGCGATAGATGTTTTCAATACGTGAAGAGTGAACAGGTATAGGCGTAATAGAGAGATGAAATAAACACATCAAGCAAGAACACAATGGAACTAGTGAGTGCTATAAATGTGCATTCAATGTCTCTTCGATCATATGTACTAACCTTGTCTCTATAGCTACCAGAAGGACAAAAAAACCAAGTCGAAGTTACATTTGAAGATCAAAAGAAGATTAATGAATTCTCCAAACTAATTTCCAAGAAAGATACATTGAGCGCAGAACTTGAGAAACAGAAACAGGAGAAGGAGTATCTGGACGATGTATCGATGGAGATTGAACTTATCGACGAAGACGAACTGGTAAACTACAAGATATCGAATGCCTTTATAAAATTGAAACAAGCAGATGCCGTTGAAAAATTGGAAAAAGATGCAGAATTACTAGATGAACAAATCTCAGTGTTGGAGGGGAAATTAGAGGAGATTGATGATAAACTATCTGATTTGAAGACACAGTTGTATACCAAGTTTGGTAACAATATTAATTTAGAGCGCTGAAATTGAAAGCTTACAATAATTTGTATCATAGTCATATATATCATAATATTTCATTCTTATTCAAATTTGTACTTGATCCCTGCCTTTCCTTGAACATTATCCTCATATTTGTTTCCCTTAATCATATTCCCATAGCTTATCTCTCATAAATATTTGTGTCTGTCCTCGATTAAATCTTATATCCATTGTAAGCATGAACTTCACTATCCTTCTCAATAAAGAATGGATATTTGGAGTTACTCAATTTTGAAATGGCCTCAATTAATCCATTATCAGGGACAGTGAATGTAAAACCTGTCAAGACTGTATCGTATTCATAAGTGATCTCGCCACCCAATTGTTTGATCTTGTTCTTGACTATTTCAATGTAGCTTTAGCACCAGTGTTAGTCATACAGTTGCTCATATGAACCGTGAATGGTGATTCAACAGTGATTACTTACTTTGTTGGTGTCAATTGGCCCTGTTCAAAGGCAAGGATATATGTGTCTAGATATAGTTAGCACTCCAGAAGAAGAAAGAAGAAAGCCAAAAGACATAGGTACATACTTGCAAGCACAAATGTGATTATCGAGAAGAGTGAAATGATTGCTTTGAATTGCATTGTTCCGTTGTTTTGTTGTGTTGATTTTGTCTATTGACTTCAGTACTCCACAGTTGCTTCTTGCTTCTGTCAAATGACAATGATACTTTTTTTGAATACCCGCGAATTCCGTTTTGCTGACGATTTGGTGAAGGAACATTAAGAAACGCGTAAACTACCAACATACTAGTGTTCAGTTAATACTGTTAGCACATGAAGCTTTCCAAAGGTTGCACTTCGTATACGGCAGATTACTGTCGCTCGACGTTATTTGAGTCCAGACTACAGTACTTGAAATGATATAGCATACAGCATACATGCATATTCATCGAGTCAATTATCAAAGTCAATTGAAAACTATCAAATTTATTACAAGAATATCTACTATGAGTGATTGACCATATCAATCCGAACATGGTGAATTCTTTGTATACACGGTCAATTTGACATCTACACTTTTTTCGAGATTGTCATGAAGCGTAGTAATCTGTACGTACGTGAACAGCTGTTAATTAAAACCATCGATCGTACATATACATTAGTTGGTACTCGGTACTCAGACAGGGGAACATAACATCTAGCGTGATTAGATACATATCGTGGCAGAGCTATATGTATAGCGAACTGTTGAGTTCATATTGTTACAGGTTATCAGCCAGTCCTGTTGTCTCTTAATGCGCGAGTACCCGAAGCTGGTTATGTACTTTCAAGTTCATCACATATTGCAACTTAACAGAGGACTGGTATACTTCATGTGTCGCTGAGGGCTCAATTATGAAGTGTTTTACAATTCATCTCCGCCTCCCAGTAATGATATGTTCTATGGTTGTCGAATCGTGCATAATTTCGAGGCCATGGCTTATTTCTGGAACTCCAGACGTTTTGAGGCTACAGCCAATCTGTGACAAGGAACTAAGAAAAATTTCAAAAGGAAAGAATATATATTTAAAGACAGATCTGGCACACAAATTTATGATGTAACATCATATAGTTAGACCATGTTGAATCGAGTGTCTTTGATCTTAGTGAAAGTGAATAGGTTCTGCATAGCGCTCACAATTTTGTGCATACGGTGTCTCGATAGTCCACCATTCATATGAATAATATATGACATGTGCAGGATATATATCATAGAGGTTCAGTTACCCCAGTGAAATATTGAGATCTATGTATATGCGCATGTCTGTTAATTAAAGAATCAAATTTATTACATGAATGTCTACCATGTGTAATTGACATACAGGGAGGGTGTGTGTCGATTCGAACATGGTGAATTCTCTATTGTATACATTAAATTTGACAATCACACTCTTTTTTCAACACTGTCCAAGCTGTAGTGATCCGTAAGTTAAACAGCTACGAAACTAGATCTTAACTTGATGTATATATTGGATCTCCAAACACCTAGGTCAGCTTTAGGCATCCGGGTGTAGGATAAAATGACAAAAATATTTAACAGAGTTATAAATCTCCTTCCCAACAGGAACGATAAATTTCGAAGGCAACAAGAACCCATGAGACCCTGTATCTCTCAATTTCAATTGGAATGCCCAATGCGCCCTATTATGATACATATAATCCAACGAACTACCAGCACCCAACCCTGGCAATAGATCCACCCCACGATCCTGACAAGCTGGCAACACTTCATAATGTTTCCCACTTGACATTCTAATGGTCTTTGCCAACCCATAAGCCAATTCGATCAAGTTTTCCCGATCTCTTGGTAATTCATCACACGAGTACGCGTAAGGATAAAGGATTTTTTGGGTATATGAGTGGAAATCCAAAAATCCATAAATCTCATGAGCATTCTTCGTGACGTTGATGTATTGATCCAAATTTGCAGCCTCCATGGCTTCAAACTCGACTTCACCGCTATATGACTCGCCACATGGGAAATCTTCGGATTTTTGCCAGTGATAACCGAATGAATGATCAATATCTATACCGAAACATTTTGGGATATAAGTTTCTTGACGGTTTTTCCTCCATAGACGATCTGTGGTCCATGTGTATTCGTAACCATCTGGGTTGAACACAGGGATGATGAAGAAATCCAAATTGTTTAAGAATTCGGTTTCTTTATGTGATGACCCGTATTTGGTTAATAATTGGTATAATGTGAATAGCACGGTGGAGACACTGATCCATTCTCTGGCATGGACACCTGCGGTCATCACAATGGTTTTCTTTGTTGGGTTTAAACCGGAAGATGAGCTTAAGTGAAGTGCTTTCAAATCACGACCTTCAAAAGTTTGACCAAGCCATTCAATCACAACGAGGTCAGGATAAGTTTCCTTGAGGATATCTAACCAGGCATAGATCGTGGACAAGGGTCTATATTCTTTGAAGAAGATATCGCTTTGAGCGTGGAAGTCCTGTTCTTTATTGATTGTGAAGTCGGTGGTACTCTTAGAATTGCGTGGATAAGTTTCATAAATGGCTTGAGCCAAGTCGTCAATGATGATTTTATAGTTCAAAATTTCAGAGTCCAGTGTGGATACGATTGATTTGGGGATTTTCAAATCAATGTATTCCTGGTTTGACTCCCATTTATCAAATTCATTCCTTAGTTTTGCTATAGTTTCCCTTGTGGACTCATCATGGAAAAACCTCACAATTTGGAAACCTTCGTACTGTGTCAGCTCCACTGGCCATTTGGAGTCATGTACCTTGGAATAATGGACACTCTCTGGCTTATTCCATTGGAACATGGATTTGAAATCTTGGAGTATTTCTTGATAACCCTTATCAAGGATCTTCATCTCTGGGAAGTAAGGAGCCTCTAGTGCCACTGCGCATGATGACACGCCTAGTATGGAGACTAGTACACTGGAGACCTTCATCTTTCCTTTGCCAGGTGTTCCTTTGTTATCTCTGTTGTTTATATTCGAGGTACTACATTATTTAGACCCTTTTTGCTAAGCTATAGCAGCTTTTTTGGCCAATTACTGTTCCCGGTTGTGGACACACCAGAAATTGGCAGCCATTTAAATTACTACTGGTTATTCAAATGGGTAATAATTGTTTACTATGTGAGGCATTTCGGCATCCTAGCGATGGCCGGTTTACGTTCTACGCTGAGTCTTGTGCCTTATTATTTATTATCTATTGTGATTTGTAATGTATTGTAGTTGTAGTGGTTCTGTTGCTCTGTTGTGCTGTAGATTGTCTGCTAAGAACGCCGAAGATAAGCTGATGCTCACTTCGCCTGAGTCTCTGGCTGGCATCATCGTGATCTTGTTGTTTCTAGGGCATGTTTGGTATCGAGGTTGAATGGATTAGTACCATTCTTTGTAGATCTCGTGTCCCACTTGAGACAGGAACAGCAAATGCCTTGAGGTGCAGAAGGGTTCCTCGGTCCGTCTTTCCTGTATATAGCTTAAGCTTAGTATGAGGTACATAGACTATAGTGGTAGCCAAGGGTACACTCTCCGAGACTCTTGTGAATAATTAGATTGCTATTGAGATTACAATTCACACCTCTGTTGAATAGTTCTCTGATCACACACTGAATGGATCTATGGAGATGAGATCCCTACTAATCTATCATTATTCATTATATTCAGACAGCATTGAAACGGTCGCTGTCAAACTCAAGGCACAACCACGGCCAATGACACAGCACCGCACACACCGAATGACTTTCACTGTCTAGGCATTGGATCATCCACTATCCTCATACCATTATATTACTATTCAGCTACTTCTTTCTTGTCTCGGTAATTGCATCATTTACTATGGGAATCTCTTTCGGCTCAAAGCAAAAAACCCAAAACTGCGATTTTAAGAGATCACCAAAAATTTACGTTATGTGGGGCCGGCGGATTTCGTGTATTTAAAGCATCAGGAATCCACTTAACAATTCCATTACAACCAATATCAATACAATACAATACAAATCAATACAATATAGAATGGCCGAAGAGGTAGACTCGCTGCTCGTGGAAAACGTCAAATCAATCGTCGCTGGTGGTGTCGGTGGTGTCGCCGCCGTGGTCACTGGCCATCCTTTCGACTTGGTCAAGGTCCGTCTACAAAGTGGGCAATACCCTTCGATGGGTGCTGCTGTGAAATCCATCATGTCCACCTCGGGTCCACTGGGGTTCTACAGAGGTGTTGTCCCTCCATTGGTCGGTGTCACTCCTATGTTTGCTGTGAGTTTTTGGGGTTACGACGTTGGGAAGCAGATGGTTTCGTCTTTTTACAACAATACGCCAGCTTCAGAGTTCACTATAGGGCAAATCAGTACTGCGGGTTTCATCAGTGCTATTCCAACTACATTGGTGGCTGCTCCAATGGAGAGAACCAAGATTGTCCTTCAAACCCAGGATGCTAATGCTCCGAAATCAATGGTCTCTGCAATCAAGAGAATCTTGGCCACTGGTGGTGTAAGATCATTGTTTAAAGGGTCCGTCGCTACATTGGCCAGAGACGGTCCAGGTTCTGCCTTGTATTTTGCAACCTATGAAATTGTCAAGAAGGAATTGACTAAATTGAGTGGATCTCAAAATGGTGAATTGAGTCTTGCCGCTGTCTCAACAGCAGGTGGGTTAGCAGGTGTCAGTATGTGGCTAGTCGTGTTCCCAATTGATACCATCAAGACAAGATTGACCAGTAATGTCAATGAATCAATCTCTATGAAGGAAGCTGTGTCATCCATCTATGCTAAAGGTGGTATCAAAGGGTTCTTCCCAGGTTTGGGACCTGCATTGTTGAGATCGTTCCCTGCTAATGCTGCTACATTTGTCGGTGTCGAATTGACTCACCAGGCGTTCAAGAAGTACAGTGGTAAGAAGGAGGGGCCATTGAAGTAGATCTTATAATTATAAATTCAAATAAAAGTGTATCATATATTCGGAATACGAGATTCTTGAAGTAGAAGCTCCGTAGCTCAGCACCCCGAAGCAAATCTTGCTGTCCGAGGCCAGGCACGATAAGTATCAGTGAAATCATTGATCTACAATTCCATCCTTGATACCCAATAACCAACTCGTACACAACACATCAGATACTTAATTCTACAATGGCTACGATCTATTTGACTGCCATTCCTTCACGGGTATTGTTTTTCGTCACGTGAGTCCAGCTATTTCCGGGCTTATCAGTGCTATCAAAAATATAAAGTTCAAAATCCCCATAAATTGGAAATGATACCTGATAAATCGCCACCTTCGCAAATTCCAACCACTAGTTGATCCTGTTAGGTTGATATATAAAGACAAGTGCCAATGGACAAACCAATCACAATCACAATCCACTACGGTGGCACAACGAAGATCTACAACACAAAGCTATCCAAGATCACCAGTATTGACCGGTTGAACCATATTGTTCGTAAAGAATTAGGGATTAGCAAAACTCACTTGTTCAAGATGTATAGGAAATCTAAGAGATCAAAATGTTATACTTCGTTACAAGACTCTGCAGATTTCAGATCGTTGCAAAAATCATTACAGATTAAAGATCGTTTGAAGTTGAAAATTGAAGATATGGACTCAGCGGATGTTGAGGAGAAGAAAGATGAAGTTATTGATGATGATGATTATGATGATTGTAAGACATTGGCAAGCACAGAGACCCAAAAGTGTGATGAAAATGTTGTCGTTTCGAAAACGGTGTTTGATGAGTTGGTATCCAAAGTGAATGATATCCATCTATGCGTCACTTCAAACTCAAAGTCCGAATCAGCACAAACTCAACCTACCACTTCCACCCTTGATTTCGAAGCTATGTTGGCAAAACAGGTCCATCCACTCTCTTTTTGTGACTATTGTAACAGATCAAACCATGAAGGCACCCTGATCAAGGGCCACAGATACGCCTGTAACGACTGTGTCGATTATGACCTTTGTGAATCGTGCTATTTGCAAGGCAAGGCAAACTTGGACCATTCGAACAAGCATGTCATGAGCAAAATCTCAATCATCCCATCTGATCAGCCAGCTACATTGGCTACAGACGTTTCAAAGGAGTCGGCAAATGAGGTGCATAAGACGATTTTCTGTGATTTTTGTAATCCAGGAGATTTCAACGCAGTGAGAATTAAAGGGGTGAGATATAAGTGTAATGAATGTTTCAATTATGATTTGTGTGAAGGTTGTTATTTGAGTGGGAAGCATAATCGTCGTCATGATGCCTCACATTCTATGACTAGGTTTGTCCTGTTGCCAAGAGGGACATACGAGTCAAAGAATGAGACTGAGAAGGAGGATATTCCACAACAGAATAATTCGGAATACTTGTGCTTGGATGTCAATGTTGATCCTGCCTCTTCAGAGAAGTACAAGTCCAAGTTGATGTCATTCTTGAATGAGAATAATGATGTTGATAAATTGACCACAGTCGTTTCGAAATTGGAGAAATACGACAAGTTACTCTCCTTGGTCGATGGTGACGAGGACTTATTATTAACCATTGTCCAATCATTCAAAGATAACAAAAAATCCACACCACAGCCAGTTCCTGTTTTAAAATCTCCAAAATTATTACTAGAGATCCGTAAAGTCAACTCGACTCTAGTCTTCCATTTACAAAACAAGAGTTCAGTCAACACACCTAAAAACCTAAGTTTGATCCTAACATTCTCACAAGAAGTTGGCTCCACAACGAAATTTTCCCTTTCAATGGGTCCTCATCCTATCTATCCTAATGGTGATAAGCGTCTTTTCTATAATATGAATGGTATCACGAAAGGTGAATTTGATTTGAATATGAATGAGTTCACTATTGAGTTATTGGATGAACAAACAAATGAAGTCTATGCTTCAGGGATCTGTACAGATGGTTCTGGTTTAGTCGAATTGGATGATTCCGAATTAAATTTGGGTCAAGAATTATCGGTTGTGAAAGTTGCAACACCTGTTACTACTACAACTACAACTACAACTATTACCAAGAATTCCGATCCTGAGACAACATCTACTTCATCTTCCTTATCCAATCTATCGAGCTCATTCGTCACCCCATCAAGCTCAATATTCATCACCGATGGTATCTTGACTAGAAAAGAGGGATCAGTGAAACAAGAAGATGAGAAAAACAAGACTGAGTCAATTATTGGTCTACACCGTAATGGGTCCACCTCAACATTAACACCAGAGTTTGTCGAAGTCACTGAGGTCTCGAATACTACATCTGATACAGAGAATGTTGTCAGTACTGACTTGTCTGGTGATGAGATTGATGCTGATGTTGCTGATGAGTATGATGTCCTCTCTGCTGACGACTATGCGTCAGAATAGTGTGCTCACTATTGGGTTTATGTATTTCCAGTTTGGTTGGTTTTTATGAGTGGGTAATTACTATGGGTTTTCGTCGTTTGTTTGTGGTTTATTTCAATATATTGTATGCTGTGATTTCTACTTGTAGTGGTATCTATCCATCTAGCCGTTTTTTTATGAATATATTAGAATAGATTGATAAGTTTGTTATTACTATCATCTATCGTATCTCTCTAAGTAATTTATTGTGTTAGAAGCCCCTGCCAAAATTTGAATTTTCAATTTTCAAAAACGAAATTTGAGATTTTTTGCCATTTTTTGGTGGTGAACATCCCAATTTTTTAGTAAGGCATGTTATTGGAAATATGGACTTTGGTAATGTACTTCACAAATAGTATCATTGGATAGTCGTTGTAATATGATTGACAAGAATATCCTTCACAACTTCGATATTGTCTTTTAATATGTACTTTTACGTAGGCTAGTCCAATCTTCCTGGTTTCAAGTGATGTCCGGATGGATTCTGCGATCTTGGATTTTCAGCACACCAAAATTGATGCTGTTGATTGGGTGGAGCATTGTACTATAATAGCATAGTTGTACAAGCTCAGCACAAAACCAGGATGTCATTCTCAAGTGTTTCTAGAGTACGTTGCCATACATCTTGCTATACACATCTTGTTCTTGCTACTAACTATATGTTTGTGTTCAGATAGGGCTTCCAGCTATCCTAGGTATTTCCCTAATGACTATTCCAACATCGCTAAATGACTCTAAAAAGCCATCAAGATCCTTTTATGACAATGAAGACGACTTGAACTTATCTCCAGTCATTGAAACCAAGCCAGCCAAAGTGGAACAAATTGCAATTACACCATCCAAGGATGAAAAGAAACCAGCTAGTACAGAATTGAAATCAACATTTGTAGACGGCTACAAGATTAATACTTCCAATTTCTTGGAGAAACACTTCAATTCTGTGAGAAAATCCGTTGCTCATCAATTAGACATTGCCGAAGCTGAATTAAACAACGTGACTGCCATTTTCAGAAACGAAACCAACAACTTGATCAACAGTTTACAATCAGTTTATGACCCTCGTGATCAATTTTTACCAAGTTTTATTTATGCATTAACTACAACATTGACCGGTTCAATCTTGGCTAACAGAAGATCATTCCCAATCAGATTCCTATCACCATTAGTCTTCTCTGTCATTGGGTTCAAATTATTCTTACCAAGAACTTTTGATAATACTGTACAAGTTATCAAGAATTGGGAAGCCAATTCTCACCCTGAACTATTGGAACAACAAAGAGCTATCAAGAAGACCGTTTGTGATATTGAAAAATCTGTTGAATCCGCCGCTAACAGCGCAAACCAATCATTGATTTCTACAATCCATGAGATTAGAACAAGTTTAACCAAATAAGAAAGAAAAACACCATCGCATGTAAAATAGATACACCATATATATTATGTCTAATCAAATATTCAAATCAACTCAGTTTATCTGTATGTCTGACCTGCTGTATTATAACTTGTATTCTGGTTATAATAACTCTGCTGTTGATGTACAGGAGCATACCCACCTTGGTTCCAATTAACATTGTCATAAACAGGAGCCGGCTTAGGTGGATACATATGTGGATTATCATATGCACTTTCCTTTTGCTTCAACGGTATATCGTCTTGTAACCCTCTATTACGATAACTTGGCCCTCTTGGTGAACAACATCTGAAACAGGCACAACAACCTGAGAAACAAGAACAGAGACCTTCGACACCACAACAGAAACAACGTAAGAAGAAACCGATGATCCCAAATAGGAGGATCGCAGCGAGGACTATACCAACAATAGCAACAATTTTACATGTCTTGTTGTCCATGCATGTATTCCAACTCTTGAAAGACTGAGCCGTAGAGACGACACTAGACGTGAACGATCTAGGTTGTAGTAATCTGGAGGGACATAAGTCCAAGTCTGTGGTTCCTGTAGGTAAAAGCATATCGATCAATAAGTGTAAATTGAATTTTTGTGACAAATTCTAAACAGAGACACTCTTGGGAAACGTTTTAAGTGGGCTTCTATGGGGTATTTATAATGTATTTGTCTTTTATGATCTGTTTGTATAATGTGACGCGCCTCGGTCAAGATTTTCAGGTACCAGATTTTTTTTCGACTGCGCCTGGCAGCCAGTTTCAAGCAGGCATTCTGTGACCGTATTGGGGCTTTAACTATGGTAGTACTTGGGTCTAATGGCTTATAATGATCTTGATTCTATTATTATTAGCATTCGTGTCTTCTGGTGGTCAGTTATATTATGTATAGCCTTGTTCAGCCCTTTTTATCTACAGTTTTGGCGTCGATCTGGAGCGTGTCTCTCTAAAATGCGAGGCTGATGCGAAGACCCTAATAACTAATTATAGAACATGGCTTACATCAATGATCAAATAACTTAAACTGATTCTATTATACATAATACATTATTAAATAAAACACAAGCAAACCATCATAAAAATACCGAACAACCAACGAAAAACACAAGGGACATTAAAAAGGTGTGGAGTAGGCTCATCTCATTTACTCATGAAGCCAAACATACTTCCTAAATCAACATAACGACGACCACAATCACTCAGGTATTTCTGAACAACACCTTTGTGAATCTCAAAATTATCACGGTTCTGTTCAGCAAGAGCATCTATTTGTCCCTTGATCAATGGTGTAGGTTGTGACTTATCCTCAGAATCAAACAATGGTCTAACTGAACCCTTTTTGACTTTCTCAACATCAAATAATGAATCAAAGTATAGTAATTGGTTGTATAGCTCTTTATCACTGTATTTGTATCTCATAACACCTTTACAACCTTGTGATAAACATCTCTTACCATAAACAGACACTTGCTTAGTGACCATACCACATGTAGAATCGTCACAAACGACAATACCTTGATAATACTTGGAGATGAAAGATCTGATTCTTTGTTCCAATTGGGATGAGACTGATAAGTTGGATAAAGTGTTTGAACATTGTTTACATTGAACACCGTTGAAAGTCATTGAATAATCATTGGAGGCAACAATACCACCAAATTTGAAATGATTACCACATGGACATGTCAAGTACAAATGCTTGGATGATTTGAACCTTTCAGCATCAGAAATTGTAGATTCCAATGGTTGTAAGATACCAGTCATACCACCATTGGCACCACCATTGCGTGTCAGTTGCTTGGATCTATGTTCCAATCCTAATGATTTGGCTAATCTGACAATATCAACACCTTCGATTCTTTCCAATAATCTTTCCACTGGGGCAAAAATCTGTTTCTCCAAGTAATAATTAGCATCAGCTTTTAAAGTAGATGTTTTAGGTAACAATTCAGCAAGGGCACGAGCTCTATCAGCTGGATTAACCTCTTCACCTTCAGTGATGACAAATGTGATGACACTACCCGCTTTGATCACTTTACCTTGTTCTCTCAATCTAAGAGCAACTTGCACAGCAGGCATGTTTTTACCACCTGGGTAAGAGGATGGATCCTTGGATAACTTGGTGTTGATCTTGAATTGTTCAGGTCTCATCTCATGGTTCTTAATCTTGGAGGACATAGTTTCCAAATATTCGTAAATTTCATTCAATGCTAACTCTGGATCAAGATCTGACAAGATTTTTTGTAAGACATAGATGGAGATCTCTTTGGAAAGTGGACAATATTCACGACGTTTCATATCAAGACCTTTGACTTCCAATGCGGCAACTTCATTACCCATCTTATCAAACGAGACATTCATGGCTGCATACTTCTTCTTTGCGTGCAACAACAATCTCTTGAAAACATTATCGATATCAATTTCCAATAGTCTATATCTTTCATTGACTTTCAATTTGAAATCTTCACCAATTCTAGTGGCATCTTTGATGTTATCACAATTGGTATCAATCATAACGGAATCGGTATCACCATAAACGACACGAAGACCTAAACTCTCAGCCAACTGTCTGGTATCCATCAAAATTTCTCTACCTTTGTTAGTGACAAGCATGGCTAATGGTTTAGCATAGAATCTGGAGTTAACATAACCAAGACAACCATACATGGAGTTGGCAGTCAATTTCAAAGCTTGTTGCTTAATGTCGTATTGAGCTTTTTCAATCTGTGTAGCAGATGGATCCTTCATCAATTTCTTAACTTCACGACGACGGTTAACCAATGTAGACAACAATCTTGGTAAGACACCTTGTTGCATTGAACTGGCTGGGACATCTGGTAATGATTCAATGTTGTTCAAATCTCTATCAACAGTGGTGAAACAGATGTTGAATTCTTGAATAATGGATGGATACAACGAGTTAAAATCCATAACCAAAACATAATTTTTATGAAGACCCTTTTCAGGTTCAAAGACCAACCCACCCTGGTACTTGGATTTCTTACTTGAACCTTGCTGTTGTGTTTCTTCACCATCATCGTTCACTTGTTGTTGTTGCTGATGAGCTAATCTTTGTTGACGAGTCTCCTTGTCAGGAACAATATAATTGTTTCTATGGAACTCATGTAACAAAATGTATTCGTTACGACCAGCTCTGGTACCACCAAGAGTATGAGACCAAGCATTACCGGCCAAGTTGGTCAATTGCTTGGATAATGAAAGAATTTGCATTCTGAAAGCGATTTCAGCTGTAATCAATGAATTGACACAATTCTCTTTCAAGACCATAAACAACGAGTTTGCATTCTCAGAATATTGAGGATTACCCCAATTGATTTCCAATGGCATGTGTTTCTTCTTACAAACCACATCATACATTTCAGGTAAATCCCATGATTGACACTTTGTAGTCAATGATTGACCCATTTCATTGGAAATATCACAAAGCAATCTACCAGAGAAGATCTCTCTGATCAAGAAACTGGTGTTTGCATTGTTTTTACCAAATCTATCAGGCCATTGTTTTCTTTGACGACGACCAAAAGCACTGAAAGTTGGCACTTTCAAATCGTGCATACGATGTAACAAGATGTCCAAGGAGATGTTTTCCAATCTATGCCCAATGAATACATCTGGATCAGCTAGTTTCACCAAAGCAGCAAGACAGTTTAATAATGGTTTTTCATTGTTGAAAACTCTCAATGGTAGCCTATTCTTGTCAGCAATGGCTTTCAAACCTGGAGGTAATGATACACCGATAGGTCTAGTCAATGTAACCAAATCATCTGGTTGTAAACTTTCATCAACTGGTGCATCTTGTGGTAAATTTCTATATGTAGCCAAAGTGACTGCAATAACCTCTTGTCTGTTTTCCTTTTGGTTCATCATTGTTTGCACAGAGATGGAGCATGATGTTAAAGGTGGTGGTGCAATGCTAAACTCTGGAGTGGATTTCTCAATTGGTGTAATGAAATTTGGGTTTGAAATGGAGACTTCCAATTTACAATGTGATGTGTTTTTAACCTCTTCAAAATCGGCATTACGGATCTCTAACCAACATGGACCCATAATGTTTCTTTGTAGGACAAAAGTTTCAAAAATATTGGCACTTGTACCGAAAATGTGAGAGAAAGTCTCACCTTCCAAGTCCGCTGGTAATGTCTTTCTAGCATTCTTTGGTGGTTGGAATGGTAGCAACATTTTCAAGTATTCTTTCTCCTTTGGAATACCTGGCATTTCGAATGCGTATTTTCTTGTTTCCGGTTTAGTCTTTAAAGAAGTTAGACCATATTCAGACATGATCAGAGGTTGAATTTCACTGAGGACATCCATGGCAGTGACTGCTTCATCTGTATCTTCACCGTCAACTTTTCTAAAGTCTCTTGGAAGGAAATACAATTCTCTGTTAAAACCTTTGATTTGAACCATGGCGGAAATGAATTGCTTATCAGTCGTCAGCACTTTACCGAACAGGATTAATGTGTTATCAACTTCTGTATAGTCCAACCAGTACATCTTGAAAGAATTTGAAGCGTCGTCAGAAATAAGTTCTTTGTCAATCTTGTCTGTAGTCAATGTCTGAGCACCCATTGGTGAGGAAGGTAGCTGAGCGTCATCACTTGGTGTTGCTTCTGATTTAGCAGCTATTCTGGTAGAGGCGTTCATGTTAACAGAACGGTTAACATTGGCCGATGTTCTTGGTCTTTTAACAACAACAATTTCTTCTTCTGAATCTTCCTCATCCTCATCAACTTTAGCCACAGCAGGTTTTGCTGGTTCTGGAGCTTTTATGACTGGTAGTTCAAAAGCTGGAGATGGAGCTTTAGTGGTTTTGGTTCTGGTTGGAGAATCGTCAACTTGTTGATCAAAGGATGTTTCACCCAAGTCATAAGAATCATCTAGATCATATGAGCTCTTAGGCTGTTTCTTAACAACTGAAGACTTGGAAGCAGTTTTGGGTATGGAAAAGAAGTCACGGCTGTTGTTGACTTTTTCAGTAGAGTTGAATAAAGGAGTTCTGGTAACTGGGGAGTTGAATAGATTTTTGGATTTTTGAGCTGGTCCCATAAAATCATCCAAGATATCATCGAATTTGGTATCAAGTTTCTTCTTAGCAGCAGGAATAACAGAGGCACTTGGTTTGAAAAAGTTGTTGATTGGAGCTGGAGCCTTCTTAACAACTTTCTGCTTCTTCTTCCTTGTATGTGACTGCACGACTTCATCTTCTTCACTTGAATAGTATTTGTGTCTTCCCTTACCGTCCCATTCATCGGCACCCGTATCAACGTAACCTTCACCATTATCATCAATGACGAAATCATCTTTCAATAAATCCTCACGTCTTTTTGCTCTGTAGTCATCTTCATCCACGATGTCATAGATATCTTCTGGTTCTTCTTCATTATAGACGTCTTTACTTGTACCAGCAGCTCTTGCAGCCCTTAGAGCTTTCAACTTATCAGCACGAGCCATTGTGGTATATTATTTTAAGCACAGAGTACTTTTGAGTGAAGAGTTGGTATTCTGTCTAAACTTGTGAAGTATGCAATCTAAGAAATCAGTTCTCCTGATCCATTTCGCATACCTTTTTTTGAATTATCTTTACTAAAAGCGCGTCTTGATGCGTACGTCGCCAAATCTGGTTATGATTAAAATTCAGGCGCGTTTTTCGTGTCACTCTCCTGTTCAATTCCGACTTTCAAAGTCATGTGATACATTTCAGTTCCGACTATGGAATGTGGCTAGTAAGCTCTTTACTGTGGCTGGTGGAAAATGCTGCTCTGTGGCTGGTGAAATTCTTTAGGTAACCAGCAGCTTTTAAGATAATGCTAGATATGTCTTTGGTACAATTACAGGTGTTTGAAGGTAATTGAAACAACGCACTTTGCTCTACAAAAAAACAGTGGTTGGATAATATCATTTTGACAAGATCTGCAGAGAGTACAGAAACATCAATCAATAAGTCATCGAAGCAATGTCATTTCTAGATATCGATGTTGAAGCACAAAAAGATACGGTGTATCAGAATGTCAATGACGAAGGCTCCAAAACATCATTGATCATCAGCAAGGCTTCCAACTTGCTTGGTGATTTCGCCTCTGGTGTGAGCAATTTACAAAGACTTGTGAATCAATTGGGAACCAAGCGTGATAGTGCCCAACTGCGTCAAACGATTAAAACAGCAAAACTTGTTGAGTTGAACCAGTATAGACAGCAATTGGAACATTTGATCAATGACATATCTCATTTGGTATCGACAAACAAGAATAGCAAAGTTGAGGACAATTTCAGCAAGGAGAAATTGCGCAGTGAGTTTGAAGGGATAAACAATAACTTCAATCTCTTAAAAAGACAATACAATGAGAGAAAGAACTCTGTGATTCTAAATGACAAGATCACACCTCAAGAAGTGATAAGAGAAGAAGCTGAAGGCGCAAGCTCATCAGCAGCTACTGAAAGCACGCCGTTGATACAGAGACAACTACAACAACAAAACCAATACACAATAGCACAACAAGAATTGGATCTGCATACCATGCTGGCTCAAGAAAGAGCTGAAGAAATCAAGAAAATACATGGTGGTGTGGAGGAGATCAACTCTATATACAAACAGCTAGGATATCTTGTGCAACAGCAGGGGAGTCAAGTTGACACAGTGGAGAATAATATGACCAATTTGTCTAATCAAACACAAAATGCTGCCCAGGAACTCGTTAAAGCTGATAATTACCAAAAGAAGAAACGTAAATGGAGTTGTATCGTCTTGATCATATTGGTGATTATTGTCCTAATAGCTGTTCTGGCGATTTTTGCATAACTTTCTGGAGGGACTTTGACGTGATGTACATTTTAATATATAGTAATGACAAAATTGAGTTATGTCTACGCAATAGGTCCAATATGTTGTAAATTGTACTCAAATATACCAATTATTTCCCAAAGTAACAATACCATCGCCGATTTCCCCAAATTATACCACTTGCATCAAGCAAAATAAAATTATGTGAAGAGCCCTTTTAATTGAACAGCTTCTTCTTTTCTCTTCTCCCTACTGAGGTTCTTGCCTCTTCTTCAGGTGTCTCCTCTCCTGAGCTCGAGAAGCTACTCATTTCTGTGGTCAGATTGTCCGATGTAGAACTATATGGTGGGAGTGCCTCGTCAACTCTTTCCCTTCTTCTTCTTCCTCTACTGCTGAAAGTAGTCTTTGGATTATAAACTCCTGAAGTTTGACCGTCTTTGCCCTTGAGAGTTTCAGTGCTTTCCCATACTTCACCTTCATGAGCACCATCCACTTCATTATTATTCTTATGTTCGCTTGAAGGTGTATGGTAAAGATCATCATCATCATAATCATCATGGTGGTGAGAGCTAGAGCCATAATGGTGCACCGTGTGTCCTTGCTTTCTTCTTTGTCTCTCTGCAATGGCAGCTCTTATACCGAACTTAACATCATCAATAGCTTCTTTGATCTCCTCCCTGTGCTCATAGGCAGCGAATCCTAGGCCTATAGCGGCACCTGCGGCTACACAATAAAAGAATGGTACTGTATAGTTAAAATGTTAGCTCTTGAATCCGGTGAAGTGGTACAATTTTCAACGATCTCAGGAGGTACTCACAAGGCATAGTATGAGTTAAGGCCAATATGAATTTGTTGGTGATATAAAAGGTTTGACCTTGTTGATGTGTAGTTCAGGAAGGTTGAGTATATTGCTTGTGATATATGACATATGATAATTCGCCCCTTACTGCCAAATTTACAGTGTACGAGTATAAGCCTACATCCAAATGACCAGATGGAACAGATAAAAGCCTTAAATTGTATTAATTAACAGATAGTATATATTTATGTCAACATAGCTGATAGCAACAGGTAGATATAAAAAGAAAAATTGTAGTGAAACTTTCGTTATTTGATAAATTCTTATAGCACACAGTGTAATCTCTTGATTTATGCATTTGTCTCCCTGCCTAATGATAATGAAAGATAAAAAAGAGAAAGAGACAATGGATTGAAAGGGCAGGTGACTCAAGTGAAATGGAAATATGGAATGAAAAAGATTAATATGAATCGAAGCAATGATAATGAAATGTCGATAAAGAATTGAAAGACCGCAACAGAAACCAGACTTGTAATTCAATGAACTCCAAATCAAAAACCTCAACATGATAGAATCGATGAATTAAAAACAAAATGAGAAAATGCAAAATCGTCTTTGGAATGTTCAAATAGTTATCAATCATTCACAGAACAATTAGGAAACCAATTGAACCTCATGAAGTATCGTATAGGTCAAAAGATAAAAATTAGAGAGAAATCATTTGAACCCACCTTGATAAGCAAAACTGCTACTTCTTCTTTGACCAGGACCTCTAACACCTAATGGATTCTTAGAAAATGACAATCTAATACCACCTTTACCAGGCACACCCCCTGGTCTTGGTAATGTTCTTCCATACAACTCAGCAAGTGCCCTTGTTGCATGGGCAACATCTTCAAACTCAACAAAACACATAGGACCATGTGAGTGACTTGTAGTCCCAGCATTTGGTTGACCATTGCCGTTCAAAGGTTGAGTCTTGGTTCTGAATGAAAGTCTTCTGAACCCGCGTTGTGGTGAGAATAATTGGCGTAGCTCAACCTCAGTGGCATCAGGTGGTAAGTTACCAACGTAAAGAGTGTTACATGGTGGGTTTTGATCAGCTGGGTTAGCAGGTGGTGGTACTCTGGCTAATAAGGACAAGTCAACTTGAGATGCCTGTTGAGAGTTACTCAATGTTGATTGTTGAGAAACGTTCCCTGATTGTTGTGGTACTTGTTGATTTTGATTTGGTAACTGTTGAAGCTGAGTGGTAGATACTTGTGGTGGTGGGGCCATTGACATTGGTGTTTGGTTTAATCCTTGTGCAAGTTGTTGATTAATTGGTTGTTGTGCAGTAGATAGAGATAGTTGTGTTGGAATTTGTGATGACGAGATTTGACCCGTTAGCAATGGTGATTGATTGTTGAAAAATGCAGAATTTTGTCTTCTTCTATCCCAATCGACGCCTGGTGTTGTTGGATTAGAACTACCAAATTGTGAGTTTGGTTGAGCTAAAGCCGAGGCAGGGACAGAAATTTGGGATGAAGAGCCCTGTGAGTGTGGTTGCCATGGGTCTCTAACAAGTTGTTCATACTCTCTTGCATTTTGTTGTGACTCCATCAAAAGTAATGACTTACCAACCCCGTTGGTGTTTGCACTGGTTGGTGCTGGAGCTTCTTGAATAGTTTCTGGAACCGATTCTGTGCTAAATGGATCACTGAATAGGAATCTTGAGCGTTGGTTTCCTATACTTGGTCTCTTTGCAGATGATCCAATGTTCAAGTTAACAGCGTGGCTTTCATCCACGATTTCAGACTGTAAAAGCACTGGATAAGTAGGACCGAAAATTTGATGAGATTCCAAAATTTGAGAGTAGTTTGATGCAGCTGTAATGGATCTGAATTTAGCGTATAGCACTGGGTTGTTATTTGAGTCCAACACTAAATCAACCCCAAGGAAATCTTGGGCGAATGCAAATATACAATGAGCTTCCCTTGTTGTTATGTCAGATGGTGCATTTCTGATTCTCAGTGTATACACCTGTTGAGCTTGCTGGGATTGCTGCTGCTGTTGTTGCTGTTGTTGTATTTGTTGTTGTTGAATTTGTTGATGCTGTTGCTGAAGTTCATCTTGCGTCAAAATTTGATTGGACCCCAACGATAACGAGTTTAGACTACTCGTTAGGTTGATAGGAGAGGACTGTAGCGACTGTTTTCTTCCACTGTCAACAAAGTTTGTATTGCTTGTGAAACTTAGGTTAGATGAATCTGGTGAAGTTCTCATGCTTGAGTTGACTCCCAGTTGATGCTGAGATGCTTGTTGTTGGTTGTTTCCTAATGTTGTCATTGCTGGTTGATGATTTATGGCTTATAGCTTTATTAATATTAATGAAGAACTCTCTGTCTTTTGCTTTCTTCTCTGAATTTGAATATGATTAAACTTTATGGGGTGTATGCAATTTGTGAACTATAGTACAATATGATAATGCTGCAAGCTAGGGATAATTGATTGCAATATGCGAGCAGCTGACAGTCAGTTCGATGGTTGGAAACGTGTTTGAGCTTGTATAAGTAAAGATTCTGGTGATTATAGGGTGACTCTGCTTTAATAAACGTCTGTTAAATCAACGTAACGACAACCTCTAATGTTCTGAATGAAAAAAGCAGTTGAAAGATGGATTTGTATCACTCGATATGGTCTTGAGTGATGATCAGGGCTCAATATTGGTTCTTTTTAAAGCCTTTGGTTGTTAACTGCCTTCTAACGTGAACTTAATTGTCTTTTGAAATGTTTACTTGTTTAGAACGCCACGCGTAAACTGTCACCTCTTAGTAATAAAAATCACTTCACACCCTTTTCGAGTTTTAAAAGTGGAATATTCGGACAATAAGCGGGTTGGTGAATTTAGCTTCTCTTCACTGGGGCTATTGGCTTCGCTCAATTGTTGTTTGCGGCGTGATGTTTGTTTAGGCAAGTTAACGTATACTTTCTACTAATATGGGTATTGTTATTTTAATTAAGGAGATTTTCAAATGGTCGTTGTCATGGAAGCAATTCCGACCGGGTAATGGCGCTTTATTCCGGTTTGCGCAACACTAGTTCGATAATTTCCATGGCGACGGATCCACCGGTTTTGCGCAAAAGAATTAGCGAAGAATCGGTAAATTGGACCAGAATCCCACTACTAAATGGTCGGTATATGGCGCCATGTATTGTTTATTTCAGTCTGTTCACGCTTGTTCTAATGGTTGTTTTCAGAATAGAGTCCTTAGTTGGGGAAGTTCTAGCCTCCCAGCCTTTTCCTACAAACTTCCCAATTCGGACGGCATGCCTCATTTCGGTGAAAATTTTTGCGCAACTTTTCGCACATCCAATCACCAGCCACCGACATTTATGCGAAATTTCGGCAGAGGATCAGTACAAAATATACCTGTAATTGGTACCTGGGCGTGATTGGCCGAAAATATAGTAACATCATATTATTGAATAAACAGTTGCTGAGAACACTAATTTAGAGAAAAAAGAAACATCTAAGGACATTCCAAGTGAATGATAAAATGTTCATTAGTGTACGAGAGCAGAAATGGCGCTCCAAAAAAATATTCCGATGCGGGGAGTCGAACCCCGGTTTGCCCGGTGAAAGCGGACCGTGCTAGCCGTTACACTACATCGGATACTTGTTGAGTTTTGTTGGTACTGTGCCTTCCAAGGTGGCTTGATTCCATCACGTGAAAGTCACGTGATTTTAATTTCAGCAACTAGATAATGCTATCAAAAGACTGATCTGTGAGAGATATTGAGCTAGTGACTAGTTCTATAGGGTAATATTAAAGTCTATTACGTTATTATGTGATGTATTTGCTTGAATAGCTGGGGAAAAAAAAAATTTTATACAAAAAACGCGATCATATTAAAAAGTGGTACGGTAGCTACTTCTTTAAATTTGAATTAAAATTGATTTTAAAATTATATATGGAGGCTTCAAATATTATTTGTTTATTTTAGAGCGATAAAAGAGTATATATGACGCTATCTAGGTTATCCCACTAAGATCCTGTGATTTACCGTGACTTTTAATAAAACTTGTGTGAATAAGGTGACATACTCAAGCACAAAGGAGCAATTGCCAGTACATGCTTTGCAAGTTAATAAGAGCACAAAGTAAGTTTAAATTAATATGTTAACCATGGCTATACATAAAATTACAAAATGTAGAGTATAAATAAATTATCTATTATTTAAATATTGACAGATGTACAGCATATATGTCCCTCAAGTATAAAACTAAACAACGCTATCTGTATCGTTTACTTCTCTTATTGGAGAGACAACACCACCAGCTGGCATTTCGTTATCAATCAAATCCAGCACTTCCTCAACACTAGCATAGAACTTCCCATCAGTAAGATCAAAAATCCCAGAGTCTTTGATTCTTCTCCTTATACCATGCTTAGTTGGGACTCTCAGCAGATAAATACCAATATTCTTCTTTTTGTAACCTTCCAAAATCTCGTAGAAAATCTGTGCAGCAGATGAGTCGAAGTAAGTCATCCCGTTTAAGTCTAGTAGAATATGTTTGTTCATGAGATGATCACGGGTTCTTGGGGCTGCTGGATGGGTTTTAGCAGATCCGTATCTTTCTAGTCTCAATAGACGTAATTTCAAATCAGATGCGTTTGAAAAGGTTAAAGGTTCGGCAATCTTGACGATCAAACATCCTTCAATCTCTTCCAAAAAGTCGTAGCCTTGAGGCAATGGGGCATCAGCATTAATGTAGGTGTTTGTATTTGGTAGTCTCCCCAAGATTTGGATTCCAGATTTAGTGGAGTTTTTAATCACTCTAATAACAGAATATCCAACACCTAATGCCACACCAGCTTCCATAGAGTAGAAAAGGGTGGTAACGAGGGTGATACAGAACACAATAAGTTCACTGTATCCTCTAGCTCTAAAATGGAATTTCAGATCAGCAGGGGTTTCATCCAATAGTTTCAAACCAACCACAGTTGTGATCACTGATAAGACACATGATGGTAAAAAATAAATAAATCTGAGTAGGCAAAAGATAGTAATTAGCGTCACAATACCCATGATACCACCAGACATTGTTGTTTGTGCACCACTAAGAGCATTGATTCTTGATCTACCATAACCACCGAAAGCTGGTAATGCACCGATAATACCACCGCAAATATTGATCGCACCAAGGGCCACAAGCTCTCTATTTGAAGAGATTGGTAAGTCGTACGCGGAACCAAGAGACTTGGACGCTGTTGTAGACTCGAAAAATCCCAAGGTTGCTGCAAGGAACCCAGATGACATCAATGTGTGGTACAATGGCAGAGTCTCTTTAGTGAAAGGATTGTTGTATGAGAAGCCTTTAGTGTTTATTCTCCCGATAACAGAAACACCATGCTGCTTCCATCCATACTTGGCAGACAAGAAAGTGGAACCAATCACCACAATTAGGATTTCTGGGAGGAAGACCCAGTTCTTGAAACCTTTAGCAATCATTCTCTTCTTAATGTTTTGTGTCACGAAAATGACAATGAATGAAACCAAACTAACAATGGATGTAACTTTATGAGCCTTGTCATAGTTTGCAAAGATATACCAAAGTTTTGCCAGTGGAGATGAGAAATGCGCTGGTGATTCTTTAATCAAGTTCAAACCTAATTCATCAAAAAGGGAGTTGATAATCATAACAATACCGACGGCTGAGATGAAACCTCGCAACAAAGCTCTTGATAGAACGTTATCTAAAAACCCAAATCTACACAGCCCGGCACCTAATAAATAAAACCCACCAATACATGATAAGACACTAACCAGGTCAACTGGATCAAGACTCTCGTCATGTAACAAGGGTTCAACAGCTTGCCCGATAACTAGAGAGATGGCACCTTCCGGACCAACAATCATTTGTGGTACTGATCCAAAGACAGTATAGATCATTGGTGGGATAGCAAGAGCATAAAGCCCACAAAGAGCAGGAACATGAGCCAATGCCGTGGCGTACGATAGGGCCAATGGGATTTGGAACGATGCGAGTGAGATACCTGAGACCAGATCACCTAGGAATTTCTCAAAATTGTATTCTGGAAGCCATGAATAGCAAGGCAAGTAGTATGAAAGTCTCTGTGACCAGCTTAGTGGCATACCGTCTGGGTTTTGGAGGAAGAAAGTATCATCAGAGTTTATTGATGCTGATTTGTGGAGTGGTGCTGGACTGTACGATCTTGGTGACTCTGAGAACCTCAAGTTAGACACTTTAGTTCTTGGTCGACGTGGAGAGGACGTGCTCTCGTAATTGGAGCCCTGTACTGGCATGGTTGGGGTACCTTTCTTATTGATAAGATGTGTGGCTTCGTTGGACATAATTGTGGAGGACCTTCTATTATATCATGAAGTTGGAGTAAATATGGTCTGTCAGAGTGGATATTCTATTCTGATTCTAGTCTTGAGAGCGAAGTAATGGTTTGAATATGGGCGTTGTAGACTAAATTTCACGTTGCAGCCAACTATGCGGATGTTATTATCGTTATCAACAAACCGCAACGTGTCTTATGAATTGCAGCGGATGCGTGTGAAATAGCGAATAAGCGATGCTGGCGTAGCAAAATCTTGAGCAGAATTGTGATGGTCTTTATATGCTAAGCACTTCTCAGAACTCGTAAGCAGCTTCAATAAATTGTTTGGTGAAGTGGTAAATACGAAGCAACAGCATCGAATCTGTCATGACGATCAGTCTGCGTTGATTTCTTGGTGGTCGACCCAACTGCGCTTACCGGATTTGTAATAAAACAATAAATATTTATTAAAGACATCTAACTAATATCATAACTCATATTGTTTTTTCTTTTCCATACTATAAATCAATTCATCATTCGTCAAATCTCATCTATATAAGGGCCTCAATAGCAGCTTTCAAAGCTGCAGCCTTCTCATGATGGGTCTTTTCACTTTCTTTCGTGAAGGCACTTTGGGAATATGAATTTAGATGGGCTTCAAATGACTTGACCAACTCTCTTGTATCAGGGCTCCCGGCCTCGTTGTTGGCCCATTTGTGTATAAGCTCGTCAATGTCGTTTTTAATCACCCCGATCTTCTCACCTTTCGTTAGATCCAACTTACCAGCTCTGTCATCGATCCAGTTCCAAACTATCAGCTCCTCTGCTTTGAAGAGCAGGTCGTTTGTCTCTCTATCCATATCACTCAGTAGAGTCGGTGATCCGATCTTGGCTGGGAGTGTCTTCATGGATCTTAATATCTGGACTTGGAGGAATAGTATAAGCGTCAATAATACCAAGAATGTAACATTCAACCATGAAATATCGCCAAATGGAGTAGCACTAGTTGAGGCATTAGCTGAAGCTTGCGCCACCTGGGTAGTAGACACAGCAGTAGTGACCTCTTTGGTTTCAGTTATGGTAACATCCTCAATACTTGAATCCACAGTAACCTCTTCTTTGGTCTCCACAACGTTTTGATCCACAATTTTCTGTAGTAATGGGATCAGTACTTTAGTGGCGTCCTCTTGTCCACTAGCACAACTCTTATCGATAATACTCTTGACCCAACTACTCCCAGTCCATTCAACTTTGAATGCAACAATAAGATCAGTGGTGTTACCCTTGCCCCAAGTCATCACATATCTTGTTTGAACATTGAACGCACCACCACTTGGAACGTCCGGTGTTCTTGTGATTGAGAGAACATTGATTTGTTTCTTATTGTCAAATTCCTCGATAATGTCTTCAACATAACATTTTGTAGATTTAGGACCGATTGAATAGTTGAGCGCTTTCACAAAATTATAGGTTCTGACTTTCTTACCAGCTTCATTTGTTTCATAGTCAGAAAATTGTGAGAAATCACTTGAACCTTGTGATCCTAAAAATTGTAACGTCATGTCATTATTGGCACCGAAAAGGATTTCAAACAATAATCCAGGTGGGCATTTGTAATTTTCCCTTGCCAAAACAGTCTCCCCCACTGCTCCATTATCATATGTGGACTTGGTCTCAGAATGTGCATCTGGCCCAGTGTAAGCGTAGACAGATGTACTTTTGGCCTTATAAACAGTTTGTTCCGATGTGCCGTTAGCCTTAGTTGATACTGCATCATCACTTTCACTCGACTCATCACTCTCAGATGAGAAGTCACTGGATGAATAGCTTTGTCTTCTAGCGGCAGGTGTGTCACCATCTATTGACATCAAGGCACTTTCGTATTCTTCTGTCTTCTCCAAATCAACAGCTATGTTGGCTGATAGCAAACCATCATCTTTGATATTCGTGAAAGAATTGGTATTGATATTGGCCAAAGTGTTCACTTGGTCATCAGATGCATCCCAAATATCAGAGAGCATATTGTAGGTCGATTCTCTTGATAAGAAGCTTGCGAAATAATGTTTGCTATCATTAGTTAACTGGATGGCAATACCATTGGGGAATAACCCAGCTGTAGCAGTCTTTTCAAAACCTCTTATATCTGAAAAGGGGATCACTAGATTTGTCACCCATCCTAAAAGATTTGAGTTGAAACAAACATTTTTATCAGATATGTATAGTCTTCCCTGCAAAAGTATCTCCCGGCTTAGAGCACAACTGAAATCATCAATCAATCTCTCTTCTTTTGTTATAGATTTGAACAATGTATGGAACTCTTCGTTTCTTGTGTCTGTTGCGAATCTGTACACTGTATCTTTAAATTTCTCATTACTATATTGGCTTTTGTCATAAACGTCAGCCCCCTCAGGTTTGCCAACTTGTGCTAATGGAGATTTTGGCACATCTGCAGAGTTTGTACTGACTGATCTTTTCTTTGTCTTCTTGCTTCGGCGATATGTCAGCATCCCTGGAGACTCCTTGACAGACGTTGTAGCACTTTGGCTTCTCGTATGTGTACCCATAGTCACAACAACATTCCCATTTTCATCCCATTGCTTTTCAGTTTGACTCTTTCTTGAGAATGTTATTGATGAAAACATATTGTTGAAGAAATTACCACTTTGAGTTGGCGTTGATGGAGGCGTCTGGTTGTTCTGGATCATAGCCAAGTCTGTCACCGTATCTTTTACGCTTGCAGCGCTTCCACTATCAGTGAAAGCTTCTGCGTCGTGTTTAGTAGTCTGAGGATCGGCAGGTGCTGATTTGTTGGACTTCACTGGTGACCGATTAGCCACATTTCTCTGTTTAGCTAACAACGCTGGCTGGGGTATTGATATTGGATCGGGGAGATCTTTATCTTCCTTCGACTTCGTTTCTCTATGAATGGCAATCGGAGGCTCCAGGCCCTCTGATTTGACATCATGTATACCGTTCGATCTATTCTTGTATCCAAAGTCACCTTCATCATCACTGGCAAACCCAGAAGCAACTGCTTGATCTGTGGAGGAAGTCTCTGGACCCAAAGGTAGGCTGTCCAACGAAGACGGGTACGAATACGACCAGGCGTCGTCTGCAAAATTCATCGTTCTTATCCAGCTTCTCCTGAATGATTGATCACTGCTTCAATCCTTCAAGAAGTAGTCGCCAGAGCCAAACAGAAGCCTTCGTTAAACAGCGCTAAACCTCATCGTATATCAAATTACGAATTAGCTATTTCGCGAAATCCGGAAGTGGTAATATGTCAACCCCAGTAAATTTATTATACCGATAACTATTTAAAAGAGCCCCAGTTCCTGTCTATTAATGTCCGTTTCTGCCCTCGACTGCCAGTCTCGCCAGTCTCTCGGTCGCAATGCTCTTTGCAATTCTTTCACGATCGCTCAGTCTACGAGCAACGAACCCCTTATGCTCCTTGGCGATCAAGACTCGTAAAATAATATCCTCTGTAGCAATTTGGAACTGTCCACTATCATGGTCTGAATCGGCGATGGCCATCTTAGTTTCGGCTCTTCTCTTTGCAGAACCATATGCCAACACAGTTTTACTTCTGGCAACGGTATTCGATCTTTTCCTTGTGTTTGTGTCTTCATTGTCATCGACAAAATTCTTTTCCCTAATGGCTTTCAAGACTATTGGTGTCAATCTATCAACTTCATTTCTTAAAAATGGAGCATCTCTATCATAATAAATAGGCACCAGCAATAATGTTTGATAATGTTCATTCTTCAACTCTTGGATTGGTGGTCCTGCTCCGTCATTGTGGAAGAAATCATAACATAAGGCATTCAACCATATAAAGATCGTATCAACTTCTGCGTTCTTCAAGACTCTTCCATAACCTGGTATACTGACAGTATTCGTCACATTGGCGACAGCATTAGAGATCGAATTTTGCCATGCATTACTGGATTTCGACAAGATGTTCATGGTCTTCACACTTGCTAAAGCTGGAAGTAGAAGGTTGTCAGCACTAGTCAACACCAATTTCCAAGCTTGAACCATAACTTTTAACAAAATGTCCTTATTCAACGTCGTTGCCAGCACTTGTAAGTTTGAGTTTAGGTAATCAAACAATGGAACAATCGCATCATAAGCTTCCTCTTTTGTAGGTTTTCTGGTCCCATTCCCACAAACACTTTTCAAAGTGGTTCTCGAAAACGAATCAGTAATATAGGTCGAGAACTTATCCACGATTAAAGCATATGCTCTCTCCATGGTACGACTGATAGATCTATGAGCTCTACCCACACTGAAAACAGCATCATTCTCTTCTCTTTCCAGCGAGATTTCAAAGCATATGGAACCCTGAAGATCTAAATGACGATTAATTTCCTCGGGTATACCATCTTTTCTAAATCGTTGTGGATCTAATTGTAACAAAGTTCTACCACATAAATCTTGTGAACCGAATCTAGAGCTTTGATCCCACACAGTAGCAGAAATATGTTTGATATTATCACCAATTGTTTCAATTTCAAACTCTTCATCCCATGTTGGATTCACCGTCTTGGGTGAGATCTTGGTCTTACCAATTTCTCTCTTCTGATCACCGTCTATCAAGACCACGTATGTGCTCGAAAGACCATCGCTTCCAAAAGGTTTAATGTTCTCGGCATTTTTCACTCTGATTGTAAACAAGTTGGACCTTGACTTGTTGTTCAAATTCTTATATGACGCTGAAACTTTGCTTGCGATGTATTCCGGATCAACTTGCGTTTCCAAGGTAGTAAGCATCTTCAATATTTCTGACAAGTTGTTCAAGATAACACATGTACGAGAGCGGAAGTGGAATGGTTCTGGTAAAGGTTTCTTGGAGACATTGACCACTGCTGTTTTCATTTCATTAAATAACCAGGCTCCACTCTTTCGATTCTGTTCTTTTGTTGCTGCTGATGCCGCAGGCGCTTGAACTTCTCTCAAATCAGCTATAATTAGATTCATCATTCTGGCAGAATAGTAGACTAAACATTCAGAAACCGATTTCAGCAATCTTGTATAAATCTCAGCAATTTGTGTCTCGTTTTCCCATTCATAACCTCTGATCATATTGAACGATTCGTTAAACATCTTGAAAATATCCAAGACAGATGTGCTGAATCCCCTCCCTGCGTCAAGATCCAATGGTTCATATGTATCTGTATCAATTGCCCTTTTAGTCACTTCAACCATCTTTCTTGAAGTCATTGTACATAAATCCTCCATATACTTGAAAAAAAACCCATCAAGTTTCAAAGCCCAGGGCATATTTTTCGGAGCGACTTGTTCATAGATGTTTTGCAAATGTTTGAGCTCTTGATAAGTCTCCAAGGCGTCTGCATAATTGATAGTTTTTCCTTTCTTCAGGGCAAAATGCTCAAGATGTGCCAAAATGTTTGTAACGTCCTCTGCGAATAGTCTGATGAACAAATATGCAGCTTCATTAGGTATTAGTATTTCGCCTAATAATGGTTTAGGGAATTTCTTATTCAATGTTTGGATCTGGTTGTAAATGTTTTCAGCAACTTCCTTCACATGAATCAGGTCAAGACTGCTATCAGTTGGTATCACTTTCAATAGTTCAATGTACTTCTGCTCTGTAGTGGACAACAACGCATTTTTCAACCTTTTCATCCATTTATGGGAAAGACCTGATTTTGTAATAGCATAATATAATGGATCAGGCTCGACATAAGTCATCAAGACACGTAAAATCGGCGTCAACTTTGGTGCCTTCTGTGCAAAGACAGCAGTAAGAAGTGATCTAATGGACGACATGATTTGCACATAAGTATTTGATAAGTTTGTCACCCATAATTTTTTATCAGGTTTAGCCCAATGAATCGGATTAGAGTCCCCTAATAATCTGGAAAAGACACCAAATAAATTTTCTGTGGTGTCTACTGATAACTCATTATCAACAGATCTCAAGATTGACGAGTGTGCAGCCTGATACAATATACACGCCTGTGAAATGGTGTTGACCCTCCAATACTTGCAGCACTTCTCTATGACAGTCTGTAATGCATTGGATAACAATGTATCTGGTTGAATTTCTCTTTCATATTCCAAGGTTTTCGCCAGCAATACTTGTAATGTATCCCTTGGATTTTCAGGTATGAAACTGAACTGATCTCTAGCTGTTGAAGAAGCACTCTTTTTAACCGCATCTGACAAAGATATGCTGTTGATCACATCTGTAAGTTCAGCCTCCTCAACTTTCTTCCAGGCAAAGTAGGCTTCATGGGTGTCAAAACTATCAGGATTAAATTCACGGTCATTTGATTTCAACAACGACAGCAGCTTATTGAGGTCTGTGTATAGATTGGCCTCTGTTGCAACATCTTTAAGTTTCATAATGTCCTGTTGAACTTTGATCTCGTCTATTTGGAATACTTGGGCAAGTGTCTGGGCACTGGAGATTTCGGAAAGTCTATAAGAAGGTGCAATAAACGAAACATCAGTAGTGGGTTTCGCTGTTGTCTTGAGAGGTGTGGATGGCTTCAATGACTTTCTATAATCTTCCAACTTCATGATTGAAAATTCACTATTTTTCTTTGTTCTCAAAATCTCTATTAGCATGTTGATAAACACGTTAGTTTGCTGGTACACCTCTGTCTTAATATCGGTTTTACCCGTGTATAACTGAATTTCTTTTGTAGCCTGCTTGACAAATATCATAGTGAGTTCCTCAGCTTTAGCAGGTGCAATTGATTTAGGATTCAAAAGTTCATTATAGAGGTGTAACAAACAACGTTTTGTCAATGGGTCTTTCACTGATTTGTCCTTTCCCATGGCAACATCGCCCAAACGCTTCTTCAGTGAGGAGATTGTGTCCTTGGGCAAGTTTTCAGGGTCCTCTTTACTACTCCCACCAAACCATGAGTGTCTATGAGATTTGGCCGACTTGTCTTTCAATTGCGATGCCACTGGTGCTTTAAGCTGTTGTCTAGCTGTTGTAGGAAGAGGCGAAGGTGAAGGTGAAGATCTTCCAGAGTTGATTGGACTTGATCGTATCTTGAAACGCGGTTCATTCTTGTACTCCAGTAGTATAACTTTCAGCACCGATTCATAAACAATCTGTGGATCAACGTGCTGGGAGGCAGAGTCTGCGCTATTGTTGTCAAGTGTCAATGTCGTTCCTAGCGAGATCGTGGAATTTGTCGATGCGCCGCTCGCAACTCTGCTGCTGGGATACAGTTTCGCCTCGTTCTGGAGCTTTGCTATGTCTCTGCTCATCTTCAACAGACGTACTGATGCTCTACCAGCGTCTTTCCTCTGGCTTGGAACTTCCTGGAGATATTCAGCCGGTTGCTTAAAGAATGTTTACGTTGTGACACCAAAACACTTTAGACAGAAATTTGATCAGTTTGGTTCAGGCACTACCCACTAAAACTACATAATAATGGCCATGCAATTAAAATACAATAAATTACGATAAATTAGTTAGAAAAGAGGTTGTAATGATATAACAGATAGAGTTAGAGCAGTATATTATCGTGCTATACATGCCTTTCTCTTTTTCGAGTTTTCCTCTCTCCATCTCTCAGCATATCATGTTGATCAATCACTCATCATCTTTATACAAATGCGCACTCAATACTTTATTCATCGAGAACATTGTCACTTTCTTTCCAAAAACACCTTGCATCTTCTCATCACATATTATTTCCCTCTTGTCATCTGGATTTTGTAAATTATGTTCCTTGACGTAGTCCCAAACTTTCTTAACCACTTGTGTTCTTGAAAGTCTATTGACACCAAGAAGCTCTGCAAGCTTCGGACTAAGATTCAGCTCCTGTGAAGAAAGAGCATTGTTTGATTGATCAGTTTTACGTTTCTTTGGCTCCTTGGAGGTACCATTTGATTTTCTCTTTGTACGCGGAGGAAGCTCTTCGGCTTGTAGTTTAGCAGCCAGAGCTGCATCTTGGTCCTCTTTTCTCTTCTTTTTCTTCTTCTTATCTTCCTCTTTTCTATCCACCATCGCATGGTATCTCTCAAGTATCACATCTCCTATTTGTTTCTTCTGTTCGTTTTCAAATTTTGTAGCAAACAGTTCTTGTATAGCATTACGAATCCTCTTTACCGAGACTTGATCAAGATCAGCAACACTCAAGATGGCCTAGAATCCGATATATTAGTATGATATTCTTCTTGATTTCATAGTTCATGGAAACTCACATCTATTGTTGGTACATATGGTTTGGTATCTAGCTCTGACATTATGACTTTTTTATATTCCTCGATTCAGCGCAATTCACAAGCTGTTCCTTTAGCAGAGTTCTGATACTAGTTCTGATGATAGTGATATATCTTCAATCAGCTCAATGAGCAGTATATGACACTCCTAGCGTAAAGCTTTCTTAGCAAGTGGTATTAAGATGCCTCTGCGAAACTTGCAGAGGGAGGCTGGAACGTACGTATAGAAAAAAAAAGCAAATCGCGAATTTACCACAATAGGCTAATTATCGTACTAGTTTTACATTAAGAAATAAGCGAAGAAGGCTTCATAAATTATTTCTAATATACATGGTGATTGTGCTGAGAAAAACAGATCTATTTGCTGTTTTGCAAGTTACGCTTGTGCTGTAGCTCGTTCTTCTTGATCAGTCTCTTTCTTTCAGCTCTAGCCAAAGTTCTTGGATCAATCAATTCCTTTTCTGTTCCTTTCACTTTATCATCAACTTCAACAAGCCATTGGTCATCAAGAGACTTGTTCTTACCTTTGTAACCCCATTTTGGAACCCATTCACGGGTTTCCTCATCAAAGACCAATTTACCAGATTTTTCCTTGGCTTTGATACCTTTTCTAGCAGCAAATTGTTCCCATTTGGTTGGTTCTTTGGCTTTTGGTAATGGTTTTTCTCTTGGTAATTCAGTAGTTGGAACTGGAAGTTGGACTAATGTTATGCTGGAAGATTGGCCAGATGATCCGTTACTTTCAGTTGTGGTTTTAATTGGTAATGAAAGTATTTGATTTATCAAAAGTTGTGTGTTGTCTCTGGAGATAGCTTGGATGTATTCTTCACGGTTTGGGTTCTTCTTGGATAGCTTTTCACTTTCTAAAGCGTTTGAATCGAAAACGGCCAAGTTACCCAAGTCATAGGTAACTGGGATAGGTTTTTCAACAGTAACAGGTTTACTATTCAGAACAGTTAGTATACTTAGTATTCCAAAGCGAGAAACAAAGGTCCACACTCACAATTTTGGTTGTTCAGACATCTCTCTATGATTTTTTACCAGTCTTTATATCCCTTCAGGTGTAAATACTTGTAAAGTAACTGTTTATATATAAGGGCTTAACTACGGTCTCTGCGATGAGATGAAAATAAATTTTTATCTGTAAAAGTAAAAATTTGTGGTGCGGACACTACCACATAAAGGCAGATCCGATGAAGCGCAAAATCGGCAGCTAATTGACACAAAAGATTTCTTGAATGTTTCATGATTTTCAATAATTAAAGTAAAGTGGGTGTTGAAAGGTTTAAATTTTCACATGGTCATTGGTCTTTACAGACTCTAAATAGCTCAAGTACATAAATAAATTCATTAAAGTATAGATTACATCACTATATATATCACTGCTCAACTAATGTCCAAATAGCCTTCTCAGTATACGCGATGAATACATCCCTCCAAAGGATTCGTCACTAGGTATATCTCCATATGCCTGGTTGTAGTAGCTTATCTCCTTTGTCTTAAACTCTTCTAATGCCATAATAGTCTGATGTCTAGCAATAGTGAACAGTTCAATAATGTCAATATTGTTCCCTCTTTGCAAAGATCCCGAGGAGATACACTCTTCATATTGACTCACTTGCTGAGCACCAGCAAGATCTTTAAGCCATGATGTGACGGCACGATGGTAGGATAATGAACATGTGTGTAAAATACCATCCAATTTCTTGTTGAGTACTGGGACCTCATCAATGATCTGGTTTTGAAGTATGATGTAGGATTGAGCATTCTTGGAATCATTCCCCATTGAATCAGAATTCTTTCTTCCAGACTTGGATGGGGATTTGTCCTTACTCAGACTGGAAATGTAAGCAGCTCTGTAACTTCGATGTCTATTGATGCTTGATCGCGTTGTCTCGCAAATCTCTAATGCCATTTCCAAAGACTTCAACACAGAATTTTCAATAATGTTCACCATCAACAGAGTCTTTTTCTTTTCTTCGGACAATTTTTCACAGTATATCGAGTACACTGACTTCATGTAGTGCATGTCAGATTTCGACTCTTCATCCTCCAAAAACACTCTCCAGCTCTCAGCAAGTTTCATATGGTCATCAATAAATTTGACTAAATGTGGTATACTGTCTTCCATCTCTTTCTTTAGCTTCTTCAACTTCAAGTATCTGTCTTTGAAGCACAGCACAGTGGCAGTGAGAGATTCTCTTCTAGAGGTTGTACCCCGTACTTGCTCTTTATCTTCCGCAAGAGAAACAGATCTAGCATCTATACTCTCTTGTGCATCTGATGCTGTGGATTGGTTGATGGTGGTCAACAACCTTTCCAAGTTAGCCTTTGTGTCACACATTTTTTGAATATTTTCAAATGAGACATCATCACAAGAGTTGTTTATCAATGCATCAATCAATAGGGGATATTTCGTGAGTCTTTGTATTGGCTTGATCAGCAATGATTCCAAATCTAGGCAATCAGACTTTGACTTGGCCAAGAAGGCACATTCACTATGCCATTTGGCAACTTTTGGACCATTATATAGCTCACATCTTTGCAATTCCTTTAACTGGTTGTTGTGGTTTTGGAAATAAGAAGTGTATGCAACTTTGAACCTGTTCAACTGGTTATCAAATAGTTCACCAATATCAATCAGCTCAATGGCAGAGTGTGCAATCTGGTCTTGTAGATCAATACCTTCGGTAATTTGCAAATTGGAGTACTTCTTAACAGCTTTTTCAACTTCTCTAAGAAGTAGATCACTCAAATCAATCAACGTCTCTATGTTACCAAATATCATGGCTTGTTCTTGTTTGTTCAAGATGTTTTTGTATTTTTTGGTATTGTTCAACAATGATTTGTAGATCGTAATAACCAGCATCAAATCATCATGATATTTAGTTTCAGTAACGATGAATTCTCTGAATGCCTTTCTATACTTGGTCTCCGTGAACTTATTGGCAGTGAAAGTAGCCTTCTTTGGACTGTCATCAAAGTATCTGCTTTCAAATATGTCTGTGAAATGCTTATTACCAATTGGCGAATCAACTTTTTTGTTCGAAAATGTTCCCAAAGAGTCTCCTCTAGGCAGGTGGAGTTGTTGCTCTTCAGCCACTCTTTTACGAGTGAACTTGACTCTATGTTGGATCTTCTTGATAGCTTCTGAACCTTTTTCCCCAGTGGCAGAGCACCATAGAGAATTTGCATATGGATTGTTCACTTGGAAAGTCTCAACAAAGTTTGCTCGCTGACCTCCAGATTTGCCCAAATCTGGGAAAGCATTGATATCATCGTATTCAGTGTCATTGGAAGAGAGTATGGTTGAATGTAGAGACGAGACGTCTGATTCTGGTGAACTTGGATAGTCAAGGTCCATTTCTTGTAGTTGAGTCCTCGTTTGTAGGTAGAAAAGCGGATTATCAGTGACATAACCACAATTATAAGACACACATTGCGGTATATATACAGTTCACACTCTCTTATGGCAATCCCCTCGTAATTCTCTTCACGAGATGTTTCGTGTCAAGAGTGTTTCATCGGTGTATCTCTTACGGCTCGGATCAACAGTACAAAAAAAAACCAAAAGTTCGGAGATAACTTTAAATTATAAAGGCTGGCTGGCTAAACTATTGAAGGCCCACCAGGAAGACTCTAGACTTGAAAAGTACTACAACTTTGAAACTTAATGGCATGCTGAAACACTTCTTTACTATGTAGAAATTGGATCTAGATATCAGAAAGCACATTGTTCACGCTCTCCATGGCACCTTTCCCGAAGAAATCAGTAACAACTCTAAACCTGTAGTCACTATCATCCAGCGCAGCATTGAACAGATAGTTCTTCTCTCCAATAGCCCTTTGTGCTTCTCTGATATTACTGATCGTTTCTCTAGCTGGTGTGCATTTTGGACACCTGTCAACTTCAGCCAAGCAATGTTTATGATAGGAATGATTGCATAGGAAATAGACAGACTCAGAATCAAGCTTGTTTGAACAAGAGTCACATCTTGTAGGTTGTATAGTAGTAGGATTGGACTCAAGGTCATGGATGATTTTCTTCTTCTTTTCGGCTTCTTGTCTATAAGACTCTGTAAGCTTTTGGTTGGTTTCAATTTCCTTCTTTTCAGCTTCCACAAACTCAAGGATGTAGTCCTTTACCAATTCGATTGTAGCCACTTTGTTAACACATAACCCTTGTATCACCTCCAATGGGGATAGTATTCTGTCTTTTTTGATCTTGTCTAGCACTTTTTTGAATCTCTCAATACCAACCTCTTCAAACACAGATTCACTTGACGTGTAGAACATCAATGCTAATGGGTATAATTCTGGCTCTGCCTCTCCATACTTTTCCAATGCATCAACAACACCTTGTACATCGTTTTGCGCCATACATGATCTGAAGAGATCAATTTCAAATCCAGGGCCATCTCTTGCTAACACTTGACCTTCATCAAAGTCAAAGACGTTGGAAATTAATAAGATCGCAGTGAGATCTATCAGTTCTCTATTTTCTTTGACAAGCTGTAGAGCCTTCCCTTCCCATTCCTTTTTTGTCTTCTCATCTTTCGAGGTTGAGCCTAATGTTAGGTAGAGCTCATAAAGAGTATTCAAAATATCTTTTCTATCCTTTTCCTCACCTTCAAATTTATCAAAACTTTCAGCGCATGCCTCCAAGAAAATCACAAATTCATTAGGTCTCGTAACAAAAGATGGGAAAATTATACGTGGTCTAGGAGGTTGATAAGTTGGTTCTGGGCTTGCTAGATCCTCTGTTGAGTCCGTTGGAGGATTGTTTGATGATGAGGTCAATGTACCAGCAGCAGATGCCATGTAACTAACGAAATTTTTGTAACTTTGGATCAAAACAGGTGTCTCATTTGGATTTTGGTCAAAAACCTCTTTAGTAGAGTTCACTTCCGGTTTGTATTTACCAGTGAAGACGTCTATGAGTAAAGCAGTTGTGGCATTTGGTATCGACTCTAGCAAAAGTCTAGTGTACTCTATCAAGATTCTTAGAGTCTCCTCCACTGGTAGAGTCTTGATATAACGAATGGCTGAATGAGAATCATTCAAGTCTCTTAGCAGAATATCGACAGCTAATAAGGAGTTGGAAGAGTTTTGAGCCAATTTTGAAGCTTGTGAAAGTAGGTTTGTCTCCCTACATAGCTCCACCACGACATCTAAATCAAAATCAACTTTCACCAGACTATTGGTCTCTTGATCATATTTATCCATGAACTCGTTGAGTTTGTCAACATTCTTCAATTTACAATAAGCACAAAGCAATAGTGTGACATGCTCTTTCGTGGAGAGCCCTTGCTGTAGCATCTCCTCCAAAAATCTAGCCAAGTTGGACACTTCTTTACTGTCTTTGTATTTCTTGATCACATCACTGGTTTTCCCCTGGGATATGGTTTTAATATATTGGTCCATGGCCTCGGTAGTCTCATTCTTGGAATAAAGATAGTCTGCGTACATTCTTCTGATCTCTAGTTCTCTATCACCAGTACTACCCTTGGCAAGGTCAAGAGCCACTGTATACAGATCACGTTTCACAACAATGTCTAGTTGCTCTTGTAGTTCCTTTTCATGGAACTTGTAGAGCACACCATCCGATGAAAGAACATGAACATCTCCCCACAGTTCAACGATGTCCTTGACGGTTGACGTTATCGTATAAGTTGACGATATGAGCTTTTGGTCAATATCAGCTATTATTATCTTTGTTGGCTCTGCATACCCATTCAATATGATACTTGAGCTATTTGTTGTATTGCTGGTGACTATCATGATATACTTGCCAAACTTGAAGATCTTCTTCTTTGGTAAATCTAATGTCACGGTATATGAAGTCCCAATTGCATCATAAAAAACAATGCCTTCTTGCCTTCCCACAACCAAGTTTTCTTCATCAATCTCCACGGTACCCAAGTCGGCACCTTTTGCCTTTTCGATCCATTGTTCAGCTCTGTGATGGTTACCTCCACTAGTGGGTATAGTCAAGATTTTAGCTGTTGTCGTGATGAACAACAATGGGTCATAAACATTACCAGGCATTATCTTTAGCCCCGTTATTGGATCTTGTGATTTGTATGCAGTTGTTTGACTTGATCCTCGGTCTCTCATCAAGTCACCTCGAACCAAGACAACATTACCATTGGCGAACCCAAAGGCTAAAATGGAAAAATTGCTTGAAAACGTGAATGTTGTGATTGGATATGAGTTGTTCCCATTCTTGATATGCACTAGTGTGTGATAAGACGAGTCGTTCAACTTATCCAATGGTTTGGACAATGTTTTCTCAATTGACCACAATTTCAAGATCGAAGGTTGCCCTTGTCTTTCAGCGACAGTTGCAAAGAAGCCTGTTCCCTCGACATAGCGCAAAAAGGAGATAGTCCAGCCTTTCTCATATGCTCTGAATGATTTAACAACGTTCAAGTTCTTGTCAATGTACTTCAACACGGAGTTGTTTGTAGAAATTATCAAGTAATCTGGAGTTGCACAGATTGCCGTTAGACTAGGGTCCGAGTACAACGGTTGCTCTGTTCCATAGTTCGGGTCTTTGATGGGTATTGGGTCAAAGAATTGGAATTGTCTCCAAGACATAGTGATTATCTCAGGTTCTTCTGGCGTTGCTAATGTTTCACTAGGCGTACAAGATCTAACATGCTGTATCCGGATTGTTTTTAACGTATAGTCAAACCCTGGTACGTGGCACATTTCACAGCCTATTAACTCTATGTAACTCCAGAGTCTTTTATACACACTATTCCATGAATTTTAACATAAAATAACTCTTCAATCGATATTTTCAGAGAAATTGAGTCAATTTGTCGTACTTTGAGTCTCATATCAGTACTTAATTTTTTTTTAATGTCTACATTTCTTCATTTTTGGAGCTGGATTTAAGAATATCATGTTAACGAAATTGGCAAAATTTTGGAAAGCTCCCGTTTTATTTGCTAAATCCGTCATTTGTGTACATTTTCATATATAAGAGGCTTTAGTTAAGCACTATTAGCAAAACAAATTTAATCAAGAGCCATATCCCGAGTGTAAAACTGACATTTAAATACCAGCCTATAAGCTTACATAATCAAGAATTACTAGGCTACTACAAAATATGTAAAAAATCAAGGCCTTAATAGCCAGTGTAAACGATTGGTATCGATATATATAGATAGGTGGGTATATACAGTGTTGAATGAGAGCCAGTCAGTGATCCAGTGGCTTGGCTCTTGTTGAAGAATCATGAAAATCCAGATTGAAAGTGCCCGTGCGAGGCCTAGTCGATCTACTTGAACGTAAAGTAATTGGCGCCGGTCTTTGTGGAGAGTTTGGACTATTAGATCCTGTTGTGTCTAATCCAACTTCAACATCAAATGGAATCCCGCTTATATCAAGATCAGAAATGTTCCAGAATTTTGAAATCCCTTCCAATCCCACTTTCCGAGGTGGTAATGCGTCTGTAGTTGTAGCACTTGTGACATTCGGAAAGTATAAGTGGTAACCAACATAGCTAGCTGCAACTCCTATCACAGCTCCCAGTATGATATCAATCAAGAAATGACGATTATCCGACACTCTAGATGCAGCAATCGCTGTCGATAGGAAGAACGGGATGACAGATAGAATAACAAAACATGAGATTCCACGACCGTCAAAGGCATCAAGATGCGTCACTAGTAAGAAGAAACAAAACAGCGCTGATGTAAATGCTCCTGATGCATGCCCCGAGGGGAAACTTCTGAACCCATCATTGATGAGCGCAAGTCTGTTTGTGCAAATACCAACATTCGAAAGCATCCCTAAAGGTGGAAGACTGAAACTATTAGGGCGGCACCTTTGTATAAGATCAGGGCGTGGTGCTGCCACAAGATTCTTCAAAATGGATACTACCACGTATTGAAACGAATGTGATGCTAAAAATGCCAACAAAGCGTTATGAATGTTCCACAATTTCTTCAAGACACCCTCTGAGAACAGTAGAAATAAGACCAATACCAACACAACTGGACATACAAAAGCCAATATCACCATCAGTGCAGCACCAAACATATTGTTTCGATTTGGGAAATGTGTGTTGGATATTTTTGCATCGAGTAAAGAAAATTCTCTATACCGTGGAGCCACCAGAGTTCTGTAGACCAATGCCACAATAATCATTGTTCTTCTAGAGTTAGGTTTGCTGATCTCATTATACTATGCAAAAAAACAACAAAGTTTCAAGATACGTGTATAGGATCCAGTCTAGGATGTAGGAAAGCGTTGATAGTCCAGAGACTTTATAACCATTGACTTGGAAATAAAAGTCCTTTATCTTGTATGCCATTTTTGGTTCAGTAATGGCATCTGTTACCCAAATAGAGATACCAGCCGGCAACCTCTAGTAGCATACTAAAGCGACCCATACGACGTTATTTTCCTCTGTTGCTTCCCTTTAATTAGTTTTGTGTCAAGAATGGATATGTATATAAATTTGTAAAATTATCCGATTAAACCCGAATCGGTCACCCTACCGAGATCCAACCACTTTTAAAACTGGGGTTGATGTTTAGGGAATCTTGTACTTTGAAGTGCCTGAGTATTTGATTCCAAACAACAAACTTAACAACAATTATTGATAATGCTTGACACCCAAACTTATATGTACTACTTGGGATGGGCCACTTTAGGTATGTCTTCTTTCTTTTGGAACTGCGAGAAACGATCAATGTTTTAACACACTCAGGTATCATTACCAGAAGAGTCCACTTAGGACTTATGGAGAGGCCTCGTAATTTCTTCCCCATGGGATACCTATACTTTACTGGTGTGAGCTTGGTGGTTGGCCATTACTGGAAGAAAATGGCTAAGTTTCAGGACGAATTCCTTGAGGAGAGAGTGCAAAAACTACAAGCAACTAGAGCCAAAAGACAAGCCGCTGCCAAAACTCAGCTAGAAACTGAAGTCTCTACATCTGCAAATTAACCACTATCTGGGAGTATATCTATGCTCTAACTTAAGGATCCTTTCATGTGCTGGTTGCTGGTGCTAGCATTATATTGTGGGGAAACCTATTTATTATCATGGCCATTATTTATTTATTTATTTATTACACTTATTTATTCTATTTATACTTAGCCATTGCAATGTGGTGATCAATACAGCAAAGAAATTGAAGAGCTTTGAACGTAGTCCATGTACTTTGTATATGTGTGTTTGAACTAATAGTCCTCTAGGTACCAAAACGCTAGCATTTTTGAACCAACCTGGCACTATAAAAAATAGTTTTTCGCAACGTTTGAAACCACGTTGAAAAACAGAAAAACAGAATCGGAGATGAAAAATGATGAAAATACATTGACAATTCATAAAGGGATCTTTAAAGACAAACGCGTAACGACCTCAGTCACACAAAAACAAGCAGCCAATCAATTCAACAAGCCATGTCATTTGTTGATGAACTCCCATCAGAGTTGAAGTCTGACATCATAAGGATCTCAGGTATGTGTTTTCGGATGACACGTGAAATTAATACCGCGTCATCACCAAAAATGAAATAGAGATTCACAACAATAACGAGAATCAGTACACTAACAACAGAACTCTAGCTCAAAATGCTGATGCCTTACCAGTGTTCCAAGATCTATATGAGTTCCTGACGAATGGTAATAGTAACAAGAAGAGAAAAATCGAGACACAATCTCCAGCTACAGCTACTACAGATGCTGATAGAGACATTTACGAAATAGACTCAATAGACCCTGGTACGATAATTTTTCAACTACGAGGTCTTTCATTCCAATCTCCATTAAGAAAGAAGCTCAACTTGACATTCTCGATATCGCCAGTCAGTCAGAAACCAATCCTTTCCGTGTCAAAATCCAACGAAGATAAACCTGATTTGATAATTGATGAACTATCGAGAGAAAATATCACATTTGCCACGTTCTTACCAGTTCCAGAGAAGAAGAACTTGTTGTACTTTGTCTTGTTCTACAAGAGAAATCTTGGAGATTCATTCAACAATGATCCGATAGTGTTGACGATGAACCAAGATCAAATCCATAAACAGATGGTTGATGAACGCGTCATTAAAGATACAGATGACTTCAAGGTCTATATTCAACGTCAGGCTACCGTTTCAGGTTTCAAAATAGTGGATACTTTCGGTAGTGGGTCCAGTTCCTTCTTTGTACAGGCTCATAGAGGTACAAAAGAAGGTTTGTTATATTTTTTACCAAACCATATTCTATTTGGTTTCAAAAAGCCAATCTTACTCTTCGATTCACAAAACATTGAATCGATATCTTACTCTTCTATCACAAGAGTGACTTTCAACGTTACATTGGTGTTGAAAGATGGTGAGAAATTTGAGTTCAGTATGATTGATCAAAGTGATTTCGCAAATATCGATGACTATATCAAAAACAAAGCCGTCAAGGATAAGTCGATGAGTGATGAACTAAAAGCTAAGAAACTTACAAAGAACCAAGACGCTTCAGCACTGGAAGAAGCTGAGAATCAATTACCTGAAGGACATGATGAAACGATCCCAGAGAATGATGATGAAGACGATGAAGATGAAGATGCTACATTCCAAGGCGGTGCTGAAATCGATGATACTTCAGACGTCAGTGACGATGATGCACAATCAGGATCTGGCGAGGAAGATGATGATGACGACGATGAGGAAGACGAAGAAGACGGTGCAGAAGATGAGGAGATTGATCTGAATAGCGATGATGACTAATTCGGTATATAGCACCTAATGTAACACCGTTCACGTATACATGTCCCACGTACACACCACACAGCCAGTTTGTGTCATGAAAGTTGTAGATGCCAGGATCATAGATGAGCTTAGCGTAAGTTGTAACGTTCCATAATGCTCCAGAGTGGAAGTTCGTCACTCAATTTCAGCCTCGATTCAGCCTCGATTCAGACATTATTGCAGGTACATGCACAGATCATGGACGGTTGAATACTTTTCTTAAATACGTAGTGAATTGACAAACGATGAGGCTTGGAAAACGTTATACAGCGGTAGACCACTATCGAAACGCTTGATACAGAAGCCATTGAGTGATTTACTAACGTATATAGCCTTGTTTCAACAGCGAGCGACCATGGTGTTTATTTGTCCATGTCTCGAGAGCTCCTGCAAAGTTCAGGCTGGAATATTATTCTATGCAAATTCACTGCCCGAAATGTTCGATAACGGCCAGGGCTGTACCTGGGTACCACCTCGACCTGATGAAGCTGCAGTTGAACTTGAAACAGTGAGGGCGTAGCTGAGCAGTGGCGAAGGGACTACAGCATGTGATCAATTCAATTGAGCCTCGATTGTAACCACTAATTATTGTCCCTGATCTCATTGAGCCTTGAAGTAATTTGACGTAAAAATGTCGTAAACGATACCCCCGAAATTCGAAATGACGATGAGTTTCAGATCATTTGTCCTGAATTGCGACACCCAGGTGTTTGCTTCTGTCCCGAAAAACCAACTTGACTCGGGACACTTTTGCAGGAATTGCGCAAATTCAGGGACGAAAATTGGACAAATCGAACCGGATCGGTGCGGAATGCGGACATTTTCCTGGTTCTGGAACGCCGAGTTCATGCACGTTGAATTTCATCTAGACATTTGTGTCCCAACATTCGAGGGAACGAGGGTATAGACATGATCTGTGTGGTAACTAGCAAAATTTCAAGGGGTGGAGACATCGAGATTTGTATATAAAGAGCAGGAGATCCCACGGTTTCATCGAGATCAATTGCATTTGGAGAAGCCATCTTTTATCAAAGAACAAAACCAAATCACAATGTCTGCTAACGATTACTACAACTCTGGTGACAGAAACGAACAATACAACCCACAACAAAACCAAGGCCAACAACAACAACAAGGTGCTGATGGTGAAAGAGGTTTGGGTGCCACTTTATTAGGTGGTGCTGCCGGTGCCTTTGGTGGTTCCAAATTAGGTGGTAACCACTCCACTTTAGGTGGTATTGGTGGTGCCATTGCCGGTGCCATTGGTGCTAACAAATTAGAAGATGCTTACGAAGACAGAAAAGAAGGTAAACACCACGGTGGTCAAGGTCAACAAGGTGGCTTTGGTGGTCAACAAGGTGGCTTCGGTGGCCGTGAAGGTCCAGGTGGTCAACAAGGTGGATTCGGTGGTCCAGGTGGTCAACAAGGTGGCTTTGGTGGTCAACAAGGTGGTCCAGGTGGCTTTGGTGGTCCAGGCGGTCCAGGTGGTCCAGGTGGCTTTGGTGGTCCAGGTGGTCCACAAGGTGGCTTTGGCGGTCCAGGTGGTCCAGGTGGTCCAGGCGGTCCAGGTGGCTTTGGTGGTCCAGGTGGTCAACAAGGTGGTAGATGGTAATCATCTTGCCTTTAAAACTGTCTCAAATTTGTATATTAGAATGAACTAAAATACTGAATAAATATTAAACGAAGGTCTTACGAAAAACAGAAACTGTAGTATTGAAAAGAGAGCATCCAGTGTGCAAATGGTAGCATGAATCAAGATCAGAAGTACAAAGTGTAAAATGAGCATGCTTAAATGTGTATAAAGATACCTATCTAATCTTCTAAGATATAGTTCCCTAATTTATCCATCTTTAGGTTACCAACACCATTACTCAAGGCTTCGATGATTCTCTCATTTTCTTCATCTTCAGCCTCACTATCCTCTTCACTAGATTCGTCTTCATCTTCATCATAGTTTTCATAATCTTCCTCTGAATAATCGTCATATTCCTCCTCATCTTCACCAACAACTTCTTCCTCCTCTTCTTCATCGATACCAGCTCTCATACTAGCCATGGCATCTTCATAATCTTTATCTTTACCCTTCTTCTTACTGTAACCTGAAGCTTCCACCACAACGTCTAATTCTGCAACTCTTTCAACATCTCTCTTAAAATCTGGATACAAGTATTTGTAACCTTCACCATACCCATCCGTATCAACCATGGTAGAGTCAGTTTCTGGATCGTAGTTCAACTTCTTTCTGAAAAATCTTCTAATACAATCAACATCACGTTTGAAATAAAACTCAGCGTCAACATGCTCGATCGATATACATTGTGGGAAATCGATAACGATGAAATTGTCCTCATATTTGTCCAAAGCATCTTCGTTTATAATAATGATATTGAATTCGTTGAAATCACAATGAATCAACCCATGGTTGGCTAGTTTGACAATGAACTTCATTAAATCAGAGTATAACTTCTTACGGTTTGAATGCTTTCTCAATTGTCTCATTGGGAACCCGTCGATCCATTGCATCAAAACACAGTGACGTGAGTAATCATATGGTTCTGGGACAGAAAACCCATTAGTGTACAATGTAGTCATGAATTGAAATTCCTTGTTGGCAGCCAAACTTGAAAGGTAACTCCAACTACCTGATGACTTATTTCTTAAATAATCACGGTTATTCTTGATAGTCTTGAAAGAGGTTCTACCCAAACGATGGATTTTCAAAACTTTCTTATGATTTGTCTTGTCAACAGCAGAATAAATATCAGATTCCTTACCAACACCAATGGTGGTACCCAATGAATATATAGTACCTCTATTCAACATAGATTTCAAAGCCAAATAATCATAACCGGTAAATGATAGTCTATAACCGTCATACTTGGCGTTTCTCAACTTTTGGATCAACTTTAGTTTGGCAAGATCAGAGATACATCTATTGGTACCACTTAAGGATTTCAATCCACCAATTTGATGAATTAGAGACGTAGGAACAACTTCATGGTTACGAGATCCCATCTCAACCGCTGTAAGCACACGGAAATCTTCCGGTGTCATATATCTCATATGAGAAGTATCCAATTTCATGTTTGTATCAACTCGTGTAAATCAGCAAAGTCAAGATCCAGCGACTTGATTAGGGTGTTGTATATATATTTAACAGCCTATTCAATACATTTCTATAGTAATTAGGCGCGCAGACCAGAAAAAATTTGATGAGCAGTGGCCCAACCAGAAGTTATTTACCCGGTAACTGCCAATTTTATGGGACGCTTCAGCATCAAACAACTAGCAATTGAATAATACCATTGACAAAGATTAACAAAGATGACTTTAAATCGAGATGGAAAGACGGTTGTTATCTCACTACATTTCATAAAGGTTAACCGAAAAGTTTTGATCTTGTGAAACTATATAATATAAAACCTATTGACGATAAAACCTATCACCAACATTAAATTAGAGGGAATGCATTTTAACGGGTGGCCATAGCTTTGGTAACAACACGTTTCAAACCAACTTCAGCTTTTCTGTAGTCTTCAGCAGTTGATTCTTCAATTTCTAAAGCGGCTAAAGCATCAGACAAAGCAGCTTCGATCTTGTCCTTGGAACCACGCTTTAATTTGGAAGACAAGACTGGGTCAGTGACGGTTGATTCAATAGAAGCAACGTAAGATTCTAAACGTTGTTTAGCTTCGTGACGTTTGGAGAAAGCTTCATCAGAAGACTTGAATTTTTCAGCTTCTTCAATAGCCTTTTCGATATCAGCAGTAGACAAACGACCAACAGCGTTAGAGATGGTAATGTTGGCGGATTTACCGGTGGATTTTTCAACGGCAGTAACCTTCAAGATACCGTTAGCATCAACTTCGAAGATAGCTTCCAAGACTGGTTCACCAGCTGGTAAAGGTGGGATACCCTTCAAGTCGAATTCACCCAATAAGGTGTTTTCAGCACAGTTAACACGTTCACCTTGGTAAACTGGGAATTGAACGGTGGTTTGGTGGTCAGCAACAGTGGTGAAAGTTCTACGTTTGATGGTTGGAACGGTAGTGTTTCTTGGAACAACTGGAGCGAAGACGTTACCTTGCATAGCAACACCTAAGGATAATGGAGAAACATCCAATAATAACAAATCTTTGGTGTCTTCAGAGGTGGATTGACCAGTCAAGATAGCACCTTGGACGGCAGCACCGTAAGCAACAGCTTCATCTGGGTTAATGGATTTTTCCAATTGTTTACCATCAAAGAAGTCAGACAATAATTTTTGGACCTTTGGAATACGGGTGGAACCACCGACTAAGACAACTTCGTCAACCTTGTCCTTGGAGATTTTAGCATCCTTCAAGACTTGTTCAACTGGGTCCAAGGTAGATTTGAACAAAGCAGCGTTGATGTCTTCGAAACGAGCTCTTGAGATGTTAGAAGCGAAATCTTCACCATCGAACAAAGAGTCAACTTCAACGGTAGTGGTAGCAACTGAAGACAAAGTACGCTTAGCACGTTCAGCAGCAGTTCTTAAACGACGTAAAGCTCTAGCGTCACCAGAGATATCGTTACCGGTTTTCTTCTTGAATTCGGTCTTGAAGTGTTCCAACAAGTTGGTATCGAAATCTTGACCACCTAAATGGGTATCACCAGCAGTGGCTTTAACGGTGAAAACACCACCAGCAATGTGTAATAAGGAAACATCGAAAGTACCACCACCCAAATCGAAGATCAAGACGTGTCTTTCTTTGTCAGATTTACCGGCACCTAAACCGTAAGCAATAGCGGCAGCGGTTGGTTCGTTAATGATACGCAAAACGTTCAAACCAGAGATGGCACCAGCATCCTTGGTAGCTTGACGTTGAGCATCGTTGAAATAAGCTGGGACAGTGATAACAGCCTTTTCAACTTTTTGACCAATTTTAGCTTCAGCAATTTCCTTCATTTTGGTTAAAACCATGGAGGAGATTTCTTGTGGAGCAAAGGTCTTGGTTTCACCCAAGTATTCAACTTCAACTAATGGAGAACCGTTGGAGTCGATAACCTTGAATGGCCAGGTCTTGATATCTTTTTGAACGGATTCATCATCGAAACGACGACCAATCAAACGCTTAGCATCAAAGACAGTGTTCTTTGGGTTCAAAGCAGCTTGGTTCTTAGCGGCATCACCAATTAATCTTTCTTCTGGAGTGAAAGCAACGAAGGATGGAGTAACACGGTTACCTTGTTCGTTGGCAATAATTTCGACAGCAGAGTCGTAAGTAGCAACACATGAGTAGGTGGTACCTAAATCGATACCGATAGCACCAGCAAAAACACCTTCAGCCATTTTGAATTGATGAATTGGTTTGTTGTATAACAAAGGTTACTTCAAAAGAGGAAAGAAAGAGAAGAAAACTTCTTATTTAAATTTTTCACCGTCCAAAGGAAAAAAAATTTTTTTTTCAGGTCGAACGAAAACGTCCAAAGGAAATTACCACTGTGTGATGAGAAACCACTGCCCGAACCGGATGCTTGAATTTACACGCTGGTCTGTAATTTACGCGTGTGGAAGTCAAATGTTAATATCGAAATGCATGAAGATGGTTAATACCTTGTAATACCATTAATTCTAAACTGATAAATGTCGGCTTCTATAAGGCTCAATGCGTCGTTGATCTGCTTCTTCGTACCACTGATTCTGATGAACTGAAACAAGTTTTTGGGACTTATGAACTGATCGTTCATTTTAGTGTTTAAAGGGACAACTTTTATCGATGCTTGACTCTTCTTTCTAAACTCTTCAATCTTTTTACCATGTTTGCCAATGAGGAAAGTGACCTCTTTCCTACTGAATTTGACTAGCTTATAAGTGAATTTGTGAGCGTCCAGGTCATCTTTGGGCTGTGAATCTTGGGTACTTGTCGTTATTTTCTTGGTAATACCTGCGTTAAGATCAACAAGTCCAGTGGCTGGAGCGTCAAGAAGATCCTTTGGAGGATAGTTGAACATGCACGATGGTTCTATAGAAGAACCGATAGGATAAATCAGTGATTGTAAAGTCATGAAATTGATCAATTCATTTCTGTCAGGAGCTTCGAGCCTCACAGAGTAACCGTCCACCAAGAGATGTGGTGATAATGCATATGTCATCACAACATTATGTGAGTGTCTCGGTAGTTGGCTAATAGCGTCTTTTGTTAAGACAACTTCCACTCTATATGTCTGTGTTCGGCTGTCAAAACTAATCAATTTGGTGAAATGCTGATATTGTTAGTATGACTGGTCTCACTGATCAATCCTTCCAATTGTCTACTCACCTCCATAACGTTTGATCTGGTTCCATTGATCGATACTAAGAGATCTCCTGTGACTTTACCAACTTTTGTGATGGTCATATAGCTGTTCTGTCGATAGCCGCCGTGATATTTAGCATCATCATGGAGGACTTGCAAGGTCCCTGGTGCAAACTTGGATAGATCACCATAGAGACTCATTGAATTGGTCAATAGCTTAACGGTTATTATGCTTTGGTCGTCCTTATTGTCCACGTTCGCTGAGGTAGACACACCAAGTTGTAAATGATGTCTGGTTTGTATGATCTCGATAAGCTTCTCTTGTAGGTCTTCATCTTGATAGATCCTCACCGCTGGTCTCAAATGGTCTGGCGGATAGAGAGACGAGATCCTGTTCATTGTTTCCAACCGCCAGGTATAAACTTAACACAGCGCTTAACAGAAGGTATTTTCATCTTTCCGAATATCAAAACTGTTGATCTTGTTTTTCAAATAATGGGACGTATTTGCAAGACAAAGAGAGGACTTTGTGAAGGTTGTTAAGCACAAACCGGTAGAATAAACTATAAAGGGCATCATTGTTTACATGTCGTACAAGCTAGCTAAAGAGTATACTTTCAAGGTATACCAGGATCTCAGTGTTCTGCAAGACATCTTATATATACTAATCTACTATCTGTCAAACGATTTGGTACCTCGTAGACTGTAGTTGATCATAGACAACCCTGGTTTTTCCGGGCTCAAAAAATTGACACCTTTTGATAATTCCGAAGTCAGCTCATCTGGCAAAGCGCTGGCTGTTAAACATGTGATTGTATATAGTGAGTCAAAGAAGTCATCGTAGAATCAATATCAAAGTAGTCACACGATACTCTCCCCAGAGCCAAGCTCCCCAGCACACAGACAAACCCGTTACTGTTAGATTCAGAGATGGTCGCTTACGACTTCAGCTGCAAATTGTGCCATCACGTTGTCTCATTGGCTGGAAATCATGTATTTTTTTGAAAAAAGGTGTTCAGATAAAGACGCTTAAAGCCATACGACAAATGACAGGCAAGGCAAATCCCATATATATAATCACACTTCCCGCTCTAGATTTACCACTTGCAACACTTGTCTTGACAAACACAGACTAATAACAACCGCTGCTTTTGCTGCTTTCGCTACATCGCTTGAAAGGGTCTTTACCGCCTCATCGCATAGCTATTATCAACAACAAGATTGCAAGATGAGCAGTCATACACATCCACAACCAAAAGCGCCTTCGCCCATGAGCACAAAGGAGTCCCTGGATAAGATGAGAAGTACAATTGAGAACTCAGGTCAGTTCAAGAGAGACCAGACAAACTTGTTGAAAGCCTCATTTAGACCTCAGGGATCCCATACAAACTCGGACTCAAATCTACGTCCAAACCCAAGAACTTCCATGTCACAATTGAAATTGTACCAACTGGCAAACACGATAGATGAGAAGAAGTTTGATAGACTCGATATGGAAGAGCTTAGAAATGGATATTTCGATCCTTCATACCTCAAGGCACAAAAAGTTGGATCTCCTTCATACTCTGAGACATCAAAAGATTCTAAAGATCAAAACACTAAATTTTCATTCCAAACAGTCATTAAAAAGATTGGGAACGATCTCATAGAGCATAAGGTCATCTTGTCGAAATTTTTCATCGCATACTGCATATCCATGGTACTATGTCTTGTGGAAAAACCTGGTACTTGGTTTGGTAAATATAGAGTTTTCTTACCCATCTCCACATTGATTCATCATCCAGTTCATTCCGTGGGTTCACAATTAGAGATGTCAGTTATGGGTATAGCTGGGCTTGCCATTGGTCTTGGATGGAGTTCATTAGCATTATACATATCCACGGCTACTCAACCTACGAGGAACCATCAGGGAGGGATCCTTGCCGGTTCGTTATTTATTGGGATCTTCTTCATGGGTTGGTTGAAATCATATTTCATTAGATTCTACTATTTTTTCCTAGCATCTGGGTTTACTTTGATTTTCCTTTCCGCTGATCTGGATTTGAGTACCACTGTTATCCATTGGAAGAGTACATGGGACGTTGCGATTCCATACTTGTTTGGGATACTCGTGTCTCTGTTTGTCTCATTTATTTATTTCCCTGATGCTGGTCATAGAAGAATCATAGAAACTATCTTGGATTCAACTTCGAGTATCAAGAACTTGATTGCAGGTTACACTCTTTCTGAGACAGACAATCTAATGCATCAAGAGAAATTGGTACAGTTGCAGAAACAATTATCTTACAAGACTTTGATCCTATCAGAAAATTTCAGAGAGTATCTTAGTGAATTGAAAGTCTCCGTGTTCAAAGATGAAGACTTGAAACAAATTAGAAATCATTTGAACTTCGCTATAGGCCCATTGCGTGCTGTTCCTGCATCTACAAACATATACTTTGATCAAAACAACATCGATGCTCTTTCCAGTGCGGAAGGCACCAAACCGGTTGGATCAAATGAAGCCTCTGAAATGGCGACTGCTTTAGCTTCAGGTATGGCTACTCCAATACCTAAACATGGGGCACCAATGCAATTCTTACACAATGAAGCTGAACAGAATAAAGTCCTTTATAGATCCATTGTCAACCAAGCTTTTAGTGAGCCACTGTTCAAATTGCTGTTACAAATGATTGCAAACTTGTCCATGATTGAGGAAACCATCAAGAAATTTGCCAGACTAAGCACAGAGTCCGATTACCAGGAGTTAACCAAAGAGCAAATGATCGAGAGATTAGAAAATTCCCATATTATGTTGAAGAAGAAAGTGGCTCAAATCGATATAGCATACAAGACTTTCAGTAAGTCTGAATACTTCTGCAGAGGTTTATTAGATGAAGAGTCCGTCATTGATATGTTCTTGTTTTTGAGATATTCAAGACAGTGTGCCACAATGCTTATCAATTTATCTAAAGTGGTTTCCAAGACTTGTTCTGACTCCAAGGGTTGGAGAGTCTATGGGTACAACTACCCATGGAGACGTTCATTTAGAAGACTACCTAAACAGAGTCTTAGAGATCAAGGTGCCGATTCAATCTTTTATTATTTCGAAACGAAAATCGATGTCGATGATGCCTTTGAAAGAATTTATAACTTGAACACATCTAGATTGAAACATGAAAAGAAGAGACATCAAGAAACTGAAGATAATGAAAAAGAATTTGATGGTGATGAAAAAGACGAAAAAAGACCTCAAACCGTTAGAGCCATTGATCATAATGATTTCAACTATCACTCCACGTCAAATACACTTCGTTTTAAACTATGGAAATTCTCCACCAAATTCTCTGATTTTGAAACCAAATACGCTTTCAAGATTGCATTCATCACCACATTCTTATCCTTACCAGGCTGGTTAAAACAATCCTATGGCTGGTATCACGAATACAGTTGTTTCTGGGCTCCCCTTTTAGCCTATTATTTCTTAAGTCCTAGAAACTCTGGGAATTGGAAAAATTTGTTGACAAGAGTTATCAGTTGGTTCATTGGTTGTTTTTGGGGGTGGGCCGCTAATCAGGCAAAACATTTTAAGAACCCAATTGTCATTGGTGCTTTTGGTTCGATTATCTGTGTACCATTTGCCTATGAATTTTTGGTCAAGCCTCATCCAAGATCAAGTCTTGTTGCCCTAATGTCATTCACCGTGATTGCGTTTATGGATTTCACCAGTGCTGGTGATTCTTCAGGTGATGTATTCAAACATACATGGATCACTTCATTAGCGATATTGGTTAGTGTTGTTACCACTGTCGTGACAAATTGGATTTTTTGGCCCTTTGTTGCTAAGAATGAATTTTACAAATCTTGCTCTTCATTACTTTCCCATATTGCACAATCTTATCAAACTGTTTCCGAAAGATATCTGTACAGAGATGAGAAGGATGATCCTACTGAGCTGACTTTAGAATTGGCGAACATTAGAGAAGTGAGAATGTCTCAAAGCATGTACGCTATTAGAGACTTGTTGAACAAGGCACGCACTGAACATGATTATCGTCACTCGTTCAAACACAAAACTTTTGAAGAATTGCTCAATTCATGTGATATCATTTTGGATAAGATTATCGAGGCTAGAATCTCTGGTGTTTATTTCCACGTTTGGGAACAAGATAAAGATGAAAAAGTCACACAAACCTTGTTATCAGTCCGTCGTGATTCCGTGGCAACAGTGATTTATCTATTGTACATCCTGTCCAACTCCTATTCTTCAAGAAACTATGTTCCAAAGTACTTGCCCTCTGCCATTACAGCGAGAAAGAGATTATATGATCTTATCGCTAAGCTTGAATCAGAAAAGGAAGAAGAGGCAACATTGAAAAGTAACAACATTGCTGATCAATTACAGAAAAGATTGAACTCATTAGTGACTCAGGATGAGAACTATGGGAAATCACATTGGACTGAGGTGCATGGTATGGCGTTTGCTAGAGCTTTTACCACTATTACCGAAGAATTAGAAAATATTGTTCAATTCTCTAAAGAGATCTTGGGAGAAGAGTCATTGTTCGAGTAATTTGAACTCATTTCAACTTAGGAGTACCACATTATATACCATATAGCATACAACAAACCTTACGTTTTAGAATTCAAATCGTTTTTAATATTTCATAACCATTCGTCATTTATAGATTTTGATAAGTAATGTACAGTTTAGCCAAGTTCAGCACAATTTAGCAGCTTTGAACTATTCTAAAAGAGTATCGTAGTTGATCCAGCAGCATTCAGTTAAGGGAAACCCAGCCTTTTGAAGTTGATTTGTTGTTTATTCTGATTTGGAACCTTTGATGGTGGAAGAGACAGCATGGTACACCACGATTAAAGTGAAGGTGGCGACACCAAAGGTGATCGCTAGTTGATTCAATTGATCATCAGTAATCATTTTCTAAAAGTACGCTATTGGATTGTCTTTGGTAGGATGGTGGTAATCTCTAGACGGTTAAACCGTTGAATGGGTACGTGTCTTCTGGCTGTTTATTCTGAGGATTTGGTACAGATTTCCGCGAATTTCTTATGAGGTTTCTTGATTACGTAATGAATATAGAGGAAAACAATTTAGAGCTTTCGGCCCTCATGGCCGAGTGGTAATCACCATGTCAGCCCAGTATGAGCCCAAAGTCAGGCCAACTGTCAGGCCCAGGTTCGATTCCACGGAGGAGCACTCCAAGCTTTGTTACGGCCACAGCGCCACCAAATAAAGGCTACTACAGCCGAAAATATAGGTCCACAGGGCCACAAATAGGCCTAAGTGCCACCCAATAAAGGCTATCATAGCCGACTTTAACCGGGACTAAGTCCCAAACAACGGTTAGAGACTAAAGGTCCAGCCAAAGGAGACTTTAGGAAGCAAGCCACCGTTGATATGTGCGACTGTTGAACAGACAGAGTCAACCCGCAGCGCACAGAAAATTCCAGGTGGGGTCTTAGAGTTGTTCAGA
>JAJLXP010000188.1:0-10834 GCA_030674255.1 Hansenula queroliae | reverse complement strand
CATGTGCTGGCTTCATACCACCATTACCACCGACATAGACGTTAAAACCATTTTGAACCGCACACAAACCAAAGTCTTTCGAATGGAATTCAGCACAGTCTCTTACACAACCAGAGACACCACCTTTCATTTTATGCGGTGATCTAATCCCCTTGTACCTTTCTTCCAGTCTCAGGGCTAGACCAACAGAGTCACCAATACCATAGCGACACCATGTAGAGCCAACACAAGATTTGACGTTTCTCAACGTTTTACCATAACCTTGACCAGATTCAAATCCGTTTGCATACAGTTCCTCCCAGATCTTAGGCAAGTCCTGTTTCAATGCACCAAATAGGTCCACTCTTTGAGCACCGGTGATCTTTGTGTATAGATCATACTTCTTTGCAACTTGACCGATAGCTATCAATTTTTCAGGTGTGATTTCACCTGCTGACATTCTTGGAATAACAGAATAAGTCCCATTTCTTTGAATATTACCAAGGTACCTATCGTTGGTGTCTTGTAACCCATGGACATCACTGTCTAGAATATGTCTGTTGTACAGGGTTGATAAGATGGAAGCTATAGTTGGTTTGCAGATCTCACAACCTGCAGCGCCGTGAGTCAACCCAACATGTTGCATCACCTCATTGAATGACTTGTATTGCTTGACCATAATGATTGCAAACAAATCGGCTCTTGATTCTTTGAAATGGACACAAAGCGCCTTGGAGAGTTGTTTGCCCATTTTCTTCATTTCAGATTCAAAGATAGCCTTCATTGTTGGTTCACACCCACCACATGAGGTTCCTGCTTTGGTAACAGATTTCAATTCGCCCAAAGAGTTGGCTTTCCCAGATCTTATGCTCTCCACCAGTTGACCCTTCGAAACGTTCTGACAGGAACATACTTGTGTATCATCAGATAGCATATCGGCATCTTCATCATCATCATTACCATATTTCCCGATGATAAATTCAGAAGCAGGACAAGGTAGTGGTTTTCTTTGTTTGACAATTGAAGAGAATTTCGTAAATTGCTTCGTGTTTCCGACAAGGATACCACCCAAAAGATATTTACCATCCTGTGTTAAGATCAACTTGGTGTATACCCCTTCGATAGGGTCTTCATAAACAAGAGTGCGAACTTTTTTCAACGTGTATCCCTTAGGAAGCCACTTAGGCCCCCTTTTATCGGCAAAGTAGTCACCAAATGAGGCAACATCAACACCCATAAGTTTCAATCTGGTACCCACGTCAGGTTCACTAAACTCCTTTGGAGAGTGGAATTTTGCTTGAATCAAATTGAATGAAAGAATATCTGCCATTGTAATACCTGGTGCGATTAGACCATACGTAGTATCATTCCATGAGGCACATTCACCAATTGCATAGATATTAGGATCTGAGGTTTGAAGATGATTATTGACTATTATTCCACCTTTCTCAGAGCATTTGATACCAGAAATCGCTGCAACTTCGTCCCTCGGTTTAATACCAATCGTGTAACATAAAAGTTGGCATTCTTCTATCTCACCGTCGTGGTATTTGACAGCCTTCAGCTTACCTGAAGTATCAAAGATTAATTCTTCCACTGTGGTCCCAGTTCTAGCAGTGACACCCAAATCACGAACTTTTGCAGTTAACAAGTTACCACCCTTCTCGTCCATCTGCTGCGATAGCAACCACTTCGATCTGTGAACTACAGTCACGTTGTCGAACAATTTCATATCGAGTAACGCCTTACCAGCTTCCAACCCTAGAAGCCCACCACCAACCACAATAGCTCTTTTAGTCGAGCTTTCTTGAGATTTTATGGTCTCACTAAATTCCAGCATAGAATTCAAATCGTCAATAGTACGATAAACGAAGCACCCCATTTCTCTATAATTTCTATAGTCATCTTTCGTCTTGCCATTGACAGGGCTTGGAAAAAGAGAGGTTGGCAGAACACCGTTTGAACCTGTAGAAAACACAAGCAAGTCATAGGGGTATATGTTTCCTTTGCTTGTGTGGACATTTTTACCGTTTCTGTCAACTTCAGTAACCGTCTCATCAATCTTAAAGTCCCAGCGATCTCTATTTCTTTCTTCGTAGAAGCTTTTGGGAGACAGAAGCAACTTATCGAAATTCTTGTGCTCAAAGTATTCAGTCAATCCAACCCTATTATATGCCAAATAGGGCTCTTCACCAATCACCGTGTAGTGATATTCTTGTGCAGTGTCGTTGTTCAACATTTTCTCCAGAAATGCAATTCCAGTCATACCAAGACCAACAATAACAACCTTCTTCAGCTCACCAAACTTATGAATACCCGATGATTTGATCTGAGGTAATGGCGGAACGCCACCTCTGTACTCGTCGACTTTCATTACCTCGCTTTGTGCTTCACTAGAGCTTCGTCTCATCTGACCCAATAAACCTGGAGTTCATGGCATTTTAATATGAGCGATAAATAGCATCATCCTCCATTCTGAATAATCCGAGCATTATGATTCGACAGCTGGCTCCAAAGAGTACTTATCTATCGACAATTGCCCACGGCCCAGCGAGTTATCTGATACGTGATGATGTGATGATATATGATTGACATGAGCATTATGTTGTTTTTGTTTGATAACGAAAATAAAATCCGCTTTATCGTGTTTCGGGTCTAGGAACATGAAGAGGACTAGAGCACCCTAGTCTCGGAAATATTCTCCGCTGATAAAGAATTCAACATCATGAATATTTGAAAAATTGTTGAATTTGGATAATAATGTTAAGATCAGAGATTATTGCATCAGTAATTGTGTAAAAGGAAGGCCCCATCGAGGTAGTTATCAGTCTATAGAGGTACAATTGTTGGAATTAAATTTGATAATTCTAGTGGACAATTCATTACTAAAAATACACAACTTTGGTTGCATCGAACCTGGTCTCTGAAACTAGCATCTTTACAGCCTTAACCATACCAGGCGGACCACATACCAGCACAAGGAAATCGCCTAGCATGCTTTGTTCTTCTAAGTACTTTTTCCATAACTGCTTGCTCAACCGACCGGTCAAACCTCGCCAATTCTCTGATATGTTACTCAAATCAGAAAGACAGTAGTCAATGACTAAATTCGAGTTCTTCACATCTGTAAGCGCATCTAGCTCGTTCCGGCACAAAATATCATCCTCAGTTTTGTTCCCATAAAACATAGTGACCCTTGTGTTATCAGTTGCATCGTCGCAAATCTCTTTAATAACTTGGTAACACGGTGTGATACCTGATCCTCCTGCAATCATCAAAAACGACTTGACATGACCGGACTTGTTATTCAGCAAGTATTCACCTTTGGACAAGTACTCAAACTCTCCGATTGGACCTTTAACTTCGACGTTTGCTCCAATGGCCATGTTATCCAATATGTTGGTCATTTTACCACCTGGAACACCATCTTTTGAAAAATACACTTTAACAAGAACTTGCAACATTCCTTGAAGTCTATGGTTGGATTTTGGAGTGTAAGCCCTCATTACCAGCGACCCATTATCATCTTTAGTACGAAGAAAGAAATGTTTACCCACAGGTAAGCCAGTTGTTTGTTGTGGGTGCTCCATTGCAAAATGAAAGATTCTTGAATCATGAGAAATAACCTCCTTTTCAACCAGTCTGATCCGTTTCCATTGTTTTGGATCCAGTAATGTAGGTGATTTGTTAATTGAAACAGGCAACTCCTGTTTGGGCTCTGATACTATCACCTCTAACTTCCCAATATGGAATTTTTGTAGCATTCTTTTTGTGCTATCTGAATGGATGGCAAGAAAGTCATCAGTGGCATCTTCACCTGCAATCATTGTAATTGATTGTACACCACCTGGATGCTCATCTAAAAATGGTGTGCCTGTAAATACATGGCCTTTCACAACAAACCATGGATCAACTTCATTGGCGTGCAAGGCCAGCTCCTCCCTACTGACAATTCGGTCCACCTTCTCAGGGTTCACCATCATTTGTAATTCTTCATCAACATAGTCTTTAAGCACTTGAGCTTCTTCCATGACCATGTTACATTCTCCCCATGTATCGGACAGGATATCACCACCATTTCTTTTAACTCTGTCCATCCAGCCTCCCGGTTTATTGGCCAACACTGGATGTTCGAACTTGATTTCATCAGGATGGTCACCTGGTTGGATGGCAATCCTATACCACCAGTTATTCAGCATCGAAGTAACATTCCAATACATATTTCTAGGCTGCACGGTCATGGAAATATCCATCGCTCTGACCACTAAGCTTGTTGACTCTCTCAGATCCTTTTTGGAGACATCTATGTTCCAAAAGCACCAGCAAAGACACGAAGTTCTATCACAAACATTGATGGTCCCACCAAAAAGCTCTAATAAACCAGCTTCACGAAACTGATCTTCTGGATAATCAATCTGACATAGCTTCCAGCTTTTGCCACTATCGAGAGAAATTTCAACACGGCCGACCCTCTTCCCGCCTCCATTGTAAGCAAATCCTTTTACTTTGTAGAGCTCATCTTGGTTGGAGCTAGTGATTAGTAGTCTCTCGTCGTTTTCTGGAAAGACGGTGATACTCTGCAAGTTCAAGTCGTAGATAGCATATCTTTCATCTTTCCACCAATGATCTTCGATAGCAGCAGTTTCAGGTGTAACCATTGTAGGTAAAACTCTATTATCATAGAAATGGTACCAGTTATCGCTAGGCCTTTCCGAAACAATCAGCTTCTTCAACCATTTAACAGATCTACCACCAATAACACCTGGAATGACAACTCTCAAAGGCTTCCCGTGATCTGGCTCCAAACCGATACCATTTTGTTTATAGGCCAGCATGATAAATCTTTCAGGATCCTTCACCATATGTAATGGTATACAAGTTCCGTATGGACCTTTTGCCAAGTCGTCACAGCCTTCCATCCACACAAAGCGAGCCTTTTTAGACGGGATTGCTCTTTTGATCACGTCCCATAGGAAGCAACCAGTCCAAAGCGAATTAGAGACACCCGCAGCACCCCAGTTGAAACCTTTACCCTTTTTAACCTGATTTTGTTCTTTTCGTCTATTACCTGCGCAACATAACGTAATTGGATTAGTGTATTGAGGAAATGTCTTGATCATATCTTCCAGTTTCATTTCGAATGGTTCTGTTACATCCCCTGAAACGGAGAAGGTCCAATTCAGAACTTCTTCATCTTCAACATATGGTACAGGACCATGGTTTCTAACAAAGTGTATATCCGAGGAGGTAATGAACCCTTCGTTGTAAAGTGTTGTTAAAGGTGCCTCCGAGTTGAAAGGATGAGATCCAGTAAGTCTCAACATACGTGGATCCCTAGCAACTTTGGAGTCCCTTGTACTTCGATCGACATCAAGAACATGTGTTTTCTTGGAATCCTTTTTAATTGGCAATTTGCTGACTATTTCAGAGTATTCAACATCTGATTCACTTGTTTGTAAACTCAAGGCATCGTCACTGAACACAATGCTCTCGGTAGGTGTATCTATTGGTGAAATTCCTCTTTCCATTCCTCTTTCCATAATTGATGCTGACCTGTTGAGAAGAGAGAATTTGTGGGTAAAAGAATGAATTGTCTTTAAAGTATCAGAGATAAGTCAGTTATTACATCTCATTACACCCATGCATTATAAGCAGATAGCAGCTCTTTCCCGTCATCCTTATCGTTATCAATCAGCATCACAGAGCCAAGAGCCACCCATAATATTCTCCGCCTGGATTATGGCCTTATTTTCTGCGTTGATAAGAAATTAAAGCGTTGTTTGATGAAGAATCAAAGACGATGATGAGGATGAAGTGCCTAGTGTTGACTTCTCTAGCCCTAGCCGTGGTTGTTCAAAAAGTCGCGAGTCTCGAGTCTCGAAATCTGAGACTAATGTCAATATTTGACAATATTATCACCAAATGCCTTGGAAAAGAACAGCTCGTTCAGCTCTAAAATAGCGGATCTAGTATCCCAAAAAAACTTTGTGGTATTATGGAGAAGAACAAATTACAAGTCATTACATTGTTTTATTAACTCTGCTCAATGACCATTACTTACTACACAAACCCAGTTCTGGAGAAGCACATATGTTGTCGTAAAGTACATATATGCCAATGGGCCAGTGCTCAATGTGTTAGACAGACAGACATGGTATAAGCACTATACCCTGCTGTACTGAAATAAATAATATGAAATGATAACACTCTGATTGGTCGTGCATAGATCCGGAGACAAAGTTCTACAGCTCGATGAGACCAGCCCCAGTTCCTTTAGATAACATCAACACCACAAGCATTACTCAATACGAGCTTCTAAACGTCAAAGTACTGGAATTTCCACTGTATCAATCTTCCTTATCGTAGACTGATAAGCATCTTGAATTTATTCTCCGCCAGATCCTTTGCTAACTCCGATACACTCGCGACCATCAATTCATGGCAGATCATCATCAGTTGTGAAATACATGCGTCAGCTCTTGTTGCACCATTTTCCAAAACGACCATATGCTTCGACTGAAGATGCCGAGCAACTATAAAATCACTAGAAAAGAAGGGAGATTTTCATAGGTTTCAGTAAATATGTCGGATTGTATAGACAAATCATCCAGATCATGACGAAAAACTTTTTCACCACTCTATATAAAGCTCCATCGATAAACCCCAAAAACAACAAGGCTCTTTCAATTCCAATATTCAATCTCACCAACTTGTATGCTATAAATTTTCATTTGGCATGGTTAGGGTTCTTTGTTTCATTTCTATCTTGGTTTGCCTTCCCTCCATTGCTATCTCATAGCATCAAGAAGGACTTGAAACTCACATCGATCGACATTGCAAATAACAATATTGCCGGTTTGAGTGCCACATTAGTTGCTCGTATTATCTTGGGTCCCCTTGTTGACCTCATTGGACCACGGTATTGTATGTGTGTTGTTCTCTTAGTTGGCGCCATTCCAACTGCTTTCGTTCCATTTGTTACCAATGTTTCAGCACTGCATGCAATTCGATTCTTCATTGGACTACTGGGTGGTAGTTTCATTCCATGTCAGCTTTGGACAACATCTTTCTTCGATAAATCCGTCGTTGGAAGGGCAAATGCTCTTGCTGGAGGATGGGGAAATTCTGGTGCAGGAGTTGCATTTTTCATAATGCCTGCCATCACTGAAGATTTGAAAAAGAGAGGATACACTATTCACAAACAATGGAGTCTGGCTTTTGTCATTGGACCTTTGGTAATTCTACTTTTTGTTGCTGCTTTAACGTTGCTGGTAGGAAGCGACTGTCCTGAAGGATCATGGAAAGACAGAAGTGATGTTTTGCAAATTGGAATTGACGTTCGTAAAGTTGATATTGTTTCAATTTCCTCCAATCATCCTGCAATCAGCAACCATTTGTCGCGTTCAACCAAGTTACTGGAGAAGCATGAAGACAAGATTGATGCAATCGTCCATGACGCATCAAGTAATTCAGATGCTGTACAACAGAACAATATTGAAATGGTTAAAACTAGAGTTGCTGATGTTGTTAATCTGGATGAAATTATTGAGAAGCCAACTTTGCGGAAATTCTTGCAAACAACTTTCCATTATGAGACAATGCTTACTGCATTACCATATGTGACAACATTTGGTGGAGAACTAGCCGTGGAGGCAGTCTTATCGGGTCTTTATGTGCAAAGATCACATGGTCTATGGTCCCAAAGTTATGCGGGTGCATGGGGTTCAATGTTGGGGTTATTAAACATAGTAACAAGACCTCTTGGTGGATGGATCTCTGATATATTGTATGCGAGATTCAAGACGACCAAGGTGAAGAAATTTTGGCTATTAGCATGCGGCACTATTGAAGGTGTTTTTCTGATCTGGATTGGATTTGCACCTGGATTAACAGTTCATGCGTTAATTGGAGCCCTTGGTGTGATGTGTATCTTTATGGAAGCTGGCAATGGTGCAAATTTCGCACTTGTACCACACATCAACCCTAAACACACTGGTATTGTAGCTGGTACAACGGGTGCAGTGGGTAATCTTGGGGGTATTTTGTTTTCACTAGTGTTCAGGTACAACATTGAACATGGTGTATCCAATTACATGAGATCGTTCTGGATAATTGGTGTTTGTTGTGTGGCCATCAACGTTGCATGTGGTTTTATACCAGTGAGAGAGGACAGGCCAGAGGCTCACGAGTCCTGATGTTGTTCATGTGTTTAGGTATTATTGACTATACTTGCTTCTAAGACCTTCACGTATAAAAAATAAGCTGTGCCGTTACACTTCATTTTCAGTCAAATGTCAAGCCCATTATTAATTCAAAGTAGGTACAGTATCTCAAATTACTTTAAGCCAGGATATTCATGAGGCTGTTGTGTGGTAATATTCCAACAAGATGATGCGTGTAATATTGACGTCTTGAGCTCGATCCTCGCTTATAATCGGGGATAATGTTGCAAATTGCGTGCATCTACCATCATTTTGGCTTATGTAATCGCGTTGGAGTCTAGACTAGACCACTAGACCCAATTAAGAATGTGACGTTTAGTCTGACAGGGCTAGAACACGTCGTCTTGGCTTGGAAAAATGTCCTATACACCTACGCAGAAGAAAACTCTAAGAAATATACGGAACAAGTTGAGCTTTTGAGATCACTTTACTGCCGAACAGCCTGGCAATTGGAGATGAAGCACTAATACAAAGCCTAACTGACATTGAAAAAAAAAACCAACTCGAAACTCTTTTAGAGGAGCCAATCGAAAGTTAAAAAACTACAAGAGCCACCACAGTAAACAGTAAAGCAGAGATACAGCTCCGATTATGACGCATTTATTCAATTTTGGGGACAATTGAATATCGTTACTTTGGAAATGATGGGTTGATTGAGTGTAAAAGCTGCGGTCAAAATATAGAGACCATTAAACACACTGTTGACGAATGTCAATTCCCCAAAACAGTGTGAACCAATTAAAAATTTAATGGGTTAGCCAACAAACCCTTTACAGTCACACAGCTAACCACCCCAACTGAACTCATAAGTAGCGACAAACTTTCAAGAAAGATCTTCAATCTGGATTGGGATTTTCATTGCCACTACATTCCTCAAATGTGACCAAACTGAAGACTAATGCCAACATAATCCAAATTCCTAAAATTCAGACTCAGAGAGCTGACAAACAGGTATGGTTTCCATGAAACTGATTGAGATTATAACACGCTCAAGACACAATAATGTGAACAATTTGACAACCAAACATAACATGAATTGAATCCTCTATAAAAAACACGGAAATGGAATGCACATCTCTGTAAGACTAGTAAACAAGCCTAAGATATAGAAGAAGACAGACATACCAAAATTTGGAGAAGGAAAAGACAGTACAAAAACTGTTTTGAAAGCCACACGAACAAATGAACACAGAGAACACAAGCGTTAACCAAATGATAACAGGAGGGAATAATGAAAACACATAGTATGTATTGTAAACGAAGATCCAGGATATACCTACTAAGTGTATCGAGAAACCAATTTGCAAAATAAAATATAAAGAAAGAGCTCTTGTACTAGCCAGAATTATCATTAATTTAACTAAAGTATTCTGCCATAAATGCTCCCCTTTGGAAGTTTGAGAAGTAATTCTACCGCTAGACGTTCCATGTTGACCAATTGAAAATATACAATTTTTTATATATACCGGGTGTAGATGGGATAAAGACCGAAACAGAAAAAAATCTAGCTACACAGTTGGATATCATCATGATCATATGTTGAATAGTTTGATCATTTACATATTACTAGGGGAAACAACAAAAAACATAGTGCACATATATCATATTAACAGGGTACACATTTCCATATATACATAATCAGTCATTCTGCCAAAGCCGATATCAAACACGACAAATCACTTACCAGTCCAAGTTCCCATCACCATTCATCACAACAGGGGCTCTACTAGGGACTTTAATCTTAAACTTTTTATCCAGGCTCTTGTAGGTGGCAATTCCCTCATTGACAGACTCCTCTTTCTTAACTTTCCATTTAGTGGTGCCCAGCATTTCATCCAACTCATCTTCTGGTGGAAGCTTCAACCAAATTTGACCATCATCTTCTTTGATCTCGAATAAGGCAACTGATAGACTATCATCATTCTTGCAAGACCCAGATGTTGGTTTGTCTTGGTCTATGACATAATTTCTCTTGTGTAAGGGACATGAGATGTAAACGTTGTCATTTTCATCAGTAGACAAGATCCCTTGAGATAAAACAAAGGCCCTCTTGTGACCACACATGTTTTGACAAGCATACAACTTACCTCTTAATCTGAACAGAGCCAGCTGAGTATCAGAGATCAAGACTGTAGTGGAAGAGCCAGCCTCCTTCTCAGGCAATTCAGAAGATGGACAGATAGCTTTCCAAGATGTTGAAGACCATTTGATGCCCTTGAAATCATTTCTCTCCACTTTATCATTCTGGGGCCAGTCAGCAGGACGTCTTTGACCACGCTCTCTGATCACTTCAACAGTTTCTTGTGTCACATCAGTATTGGCGAATTGTTTGAAGATCTGTTTATCAGTTTTGTCAACAGCTTTCTCCCATTCATCAAAATAATGACCAACCAATTCATTCATCTGATCCTCCAGCTCTTTACAGATCCCCAGTTTATCAAACACAACAACGTCTCTCAAGTATGAAATACCACCTTCCAAGCTTTCTAGCCATCTAGCAGTTCTCTGTAGCCTATCTGCAGTTCTGAAATAAAACATGAGGTATCTATCAAGCAATGGAATAACCTGATCTGGTGGAACATCGGCCTTGAGTAACTGTGCATGTGCTGGCTTCATACCACCATTACCACCGA
>JAJLXP010000187.1:0-11750 GCA_030674255.1 Hansenula queroliae | reverse complement strand
CCCCAACCTTTGGGCGGCCCTCTGTATCCTCGCTCCCACCTTCTGTGGTCCCTAGGTCTTATCACTTCAGACCCCTTTCGGGGCTTTCATTTGCGGACTAGAGTTATATGGTCTATTCTGAACAACTCTAAGACCCCACCTGGAATTTTCTGTGCGCTGCGGGTTGACTCTGTCTGTTCAACAGTCGCACATATCAACGAATCAGGAATCTGCTTACGTAAGTAAAAGCTGTATATTAGTCCGCGAAACAGCCCAAAACTCCAACAGTAAGGTTTAGTAGTGTAGTGGTTATCACGTCTGTTTCACTCACAGAATGTCGCGAGTTCGAATCTCGCCTGAACCTTATTTTTTTGCTGCCAAAAAAAAATCTTTTGAGGCCTCTACTGACCTATTGGACAGGCCCTCTAGGTAAATTTCGACTGGCACTATCACAAATTGCTATTTCAAAAGTGATTTTGACCAATTTTATGGTGCTACACCTGATTCAAAATCCTGTCGTATGTGATCTCCACAGTGTTTATTGTGTGGGTTGTGCGAAAAGTACGAAGCATGAAAATCAAAATTATAACTCCTTGACCACCTTCACCACAATTACAAATCAATATCTCGAATTCACAAAGTCAACCAATGCTAAGACACAGCCTGTTTGTACAGAAGAGGACCTTCTCCTCTGGGAGAGTGATTGGTGTAAAGCGACTGTTCGAACAGGGTGCTACATACGATCCTACTGATACGAAATCATTTCAGAAACACTTGTCAGATGCGATGGAATCTCCAGACTTTAGAATGGACTTGAGCACTCTTAGAGATATTCTTTCAAAGAGAATACCATCAAACCAGGCCATTAGTCTTCTAAGAGCTTACCAAGCCAATAATCCTGGCTTTCCCGTGCCAAAGAATATAGCAATGATTCCTGTGAGAACATGCCTATGGAATGGGGAGATTAACAATGCTTTGAAGATTATTAAAACTACCACTGGTTCAAAGGAGTTCATAGAATACAAAAAGTCAAAACAGAGAATTGCATTGCTGAAGTACATAGGTGGACTTACAGGTCTTTTAGGGGTGACTCATGTTGGTATGACAGCTTTTGAACTCCAAACGACAATGGGTATCTATGCTATGATTGCCACTTATGTATGCAATATAACATGTCTCGGTATATTGTCGTTTGAAGAGAAGTTTAACGGAGAGTCAAACTTCATCACTTTCAGAAAAGGGAAAACACCTATTTATAAAAATAGACATAAGGAGGAGTTCGAAATGATATCAAAAGTCGCTGAGATCGAATGTCAACTGAATGGATGTGATGGATTTGCGTCAAGTTCTTTTGTCAAGTACCTGAGACGAATCGATATGGACATGAGAGAGCCAGAGAGTGAAATCATGCAACAAGAATATTGGCTATCTGGAGGTGATAATATGGAATGGGTCGAACCTGAACAAGACCCTGCTGATCTCATCTGGGCTCAAAGAATTAAAGAGTTGAAACCTGCACAGGTGGAACAAAGTGCCAAATGGACAGAAAACTTGATAACATCGGGGAGTGAACAGATCGAAGGCAACATCCCTCAGTTACAAACATAACCTACTCGTACTGACAAAAACATCTCTATATTTATATACCTCAAACTACTATTTATTTTAAGAGTATAACCATATTTATTCAAACCAAACTATTTATTTACATGAAAAATTTCCCCAAATTGTATATACGCCATAACCCGAACCGAATTCACTTTTCCTCTTCAGTAACAGAGCCTTCTTCATGATTAGGCTCAATGTTCAATTGACCATCCTTGACATTGATTTGAACAGTCTCATTGTTCTTAATTTGACCTTTTAACATATAAATAGCCATTGGGTTCAACAAACGTTTTTGAATCAATCTGTTCAATGGTCTGGCACCGTACAAATTATCATAACCATGTTCAGTCAACCAATCTTTAGCTTCATCAGTCAATTCCAAGGTGATTCTCTTATCTACCAATCTCTCTTGTACTTCTTGTAATCTGATATCGACAATACTGCGCAAGACTTTCTTGGATAGTCTGTTGAAAACTAACACATCGTCAATACGATTGATGAATTCAGGTGGATAATTGCGTTTCATAGCTTCAATGACTTTAGTCTTTGTAGAATCTGAGACTTTCCCAGTGTCGTTTTTCAATTCTTCATCATGTAACAATATGTCTTGACCAATGTTTGAAGTCATAACAATAATTGTGTTTTTGAAATCCACAGATGTACCTTGAGAATCGGTTAATTTACCTTCATCCAAAACTTGTAACAACACTTTGCAAACATCTGGGTGTGCTTTTTCAAATTCATCAAATAGCACAACAGAGTATGGTTTTCTTCTGACAGCTTCAGTTAATTGACCACCGCTTTCGCTCATGACGTAACCTGGTGGTGCACCAATCAATCTTGACACTGTGTGTTTTTCTTGGAATTCAGACATATCGAATCTGATAACGTTGTTGGAATCATCGAATAAGAATTCAGCCAATGATTTAGTCAATTCTGTTTTACCTGTACCTGTAGGACCCAAGAACATGAAACTAGCAATTGGTCTCTTGTCACTTGTCAAACCAGCTCTTTGTAATCTAACAGCGTCAGAGATAGCATGGATAGCTTCATCTTGCCCGACAACGTTCTTCTTCAAGGAGTCTTCCATGTATAGTAAACGATCTTTATCACCTTTCAACACTGTATCAACAGGGATACCAGTCATCTTGGAAACGACTTTGGAGATATCGTCTGAAGTGACAGATTCATGAAGAAGTGATTCTTTTTTGCCACTTGCCTCTTCACGTTCACCAATGGCAACTTTCTCTTCCAATTCAGGGATTCTTGAGTAACGAAGTTCTGAAGCCTTAGCATAGTTACCTTCTCTTTGTGCAATTTCCAAATCGACTCTAGCCTTTTCCAAATCTTTCTTTGCATTCTTAATGGAATCAATCTCAGCCTTTTCCTTTTCCCAAACCTCGGTCAATCTAGCCAATTCTTCTTGCTTGAGTTTTAGATCGGCTTCCAATTTTTCACGTCTTTCCACTGAGATAGGATCTGTTTCCTTCTTCAATGATTCAAGTTCAATTTGCATGGTCATCAAGGATCTGTCCAAGATTTGGATAGAATCTGGTTTAGATTCATGTTGTAATCTCAAGACAGCACACGCTTCATCGACCAAATCGATAGCCTTATCTGGTAAGAAACGATCGGTGATGTAACGGTTACTCAATGTTGCAGCGGAGACTAATGAGGAATCGTTGATACGAACACCATGGTGAACTTCATAACGCTCTTTCAAACCACGAAGGATACTGATTGTATCTTCAACTGATGGTTCATTCAATTGTATTGGTTGGAATCTTCTTGACAAAGCTGGATCCTTTTCAATGATTTTGTACTCATCCAAAGTCGTTGCTGAAATACATCTTAACCCTCTTGCCAATTTTGGCTTCAAGATGTTTGAAGCATCCATAGAACCATCAGTTTTACCCAGACCTAGCAACATATGCACTTCATCGATGAAAACAATGATTTCACCATTGGCGTTATCGATTTCCTCCAACACTTTCTTCAATCTTTCTTCAAATTCACCTCTGAATTTAGCACCTGCAATTAGCGCCCCTAGATCTAGTGCTACTAGTTGTTTGTTTTTCAAACTTTCTGGCACTTCACCATTGACAATTCTTTGTGCTAAACCATCGATCAAACTTGTCTTACCCACACCCGCTCTACCAATCAACACTGGGTTGTTCTTGGTTCTTCTGGATAAAATTTGAATTGCTCTTCTGATTTCTTGATCTCTCCCAATAACAGGATCCAGTTTACCTTCTTTGGCGAGTTTAGTCAAATTGGTACCATATTGTTCTAATGCAGGCTTCTCTTCTTCTTGTTGACCATTCATATTCATCTGGAAGTTCCCATTGCTTGCAAATCTCACAGGCTGTATCAGTTTGCTTCCTGAGAAAGCTATTTTGTTCGAGAGTCTGATTGAGGCTTTGCCATTCTGCAAAGTGGTTGGTCTTGTCGTGGCAAATGAATTATTGAGGATCTGAGTGGACAATGCCCTTGATGAGTTTCTGGCCAATTGTCTTTCGGACTTCAGGGCAGCCCTCACCGAATTATTAACAGTTCTTGCTCTTAACATAATGTTTCGTGTCAATTGATGACTTTCTTTTAACAATGTGAATAGAATCGATCTTTGAATGTTGTTTGAGATGGGAAAGTCGCCTCTGTTATATAGTCGAAACCGGTATTTTTCTAGAATCTGCCAGAACTTCACGGGTCACCGGCATTCCCGCATAATAATGGCCGCTGACATAAGCAAATCACCCCATACTAATTGCCTAAAATCTCTACGAATTTAACGATCAGAATTCAGGAAAAGCAGTAGAAATGGTCATTAATCTAGTATAAAACAAGGGTCATTATCGGGTATCATGGTCGTCATGTTGGTTGTGGTTGTAGATGTTGTTGTTCAAAGGAGACGGGATGGTGGATCTGTGGATTTGTTGCTGTAAATTATTAGGAGTATTATTCCCAGTCTCCTGCCCACTCACAGGCGTATTATTATTAGTTGCATTGAATGTAGATGGAGTGTTTCGCAAGTATCGATGATCGACGTTGTACTCTGGATGGTTGTCGTACGACTCCACAGAGGCTTGATCCAACGAGTGTCTTGATAAGTCATCAACCATTTCAAAGAAGGAAACGTCTTCTGGCAAGTCATCGTGATTGCTCGATTTGGATCTAGAGCGTACTGAACTGTATTTCCGTTGAAATAAAGGTTTGATAAACCTCCAGACGTTCAAATATGCAAGCAAAGTGAAAAGATTGACACTCTTCAAGATATAACCATTGTTGTGGTGATGCTTTGGATCTAGTTTTGGGTTCATTGGATCTTGCAAGAAACTATCATTGGAGATACGTCTACCCAACACTGTTTTCTTCTCGTATTTCACCTCCATACTCCTTATAGTATGTAGCCATTCCCATATAACCATTGAAACAGTAAGCACCGAAAATGAAAACATGAATGAGGACCAGGTCCTTAGATTTTCAGAGATGATATTGATCGTGGCAAACGCAAATGGTAATGCCATAACAGTCCAACTGAAGAGGGCCAAGGCTATAGATTTCTTATTATAGGCAAATTGTCTTTTAGCCAAAGTGTACTTCATCACTTGCCAGACAAATAGTATCAATACCAGATAGTCGAGCGCATAATGAATCCCCTTCAGGATTTTGTATTTCCTTGTGGAGTGTACTATTCTTGTATAGGCAAGTGCATAGCAAATTCTGAAAACAAAATTTATGACAGACATGACGCATCCTCCTATTATAATAGTCTTTTTCTGTGAGTATTTCCCCAGTTGCACCATTATATCTACCCAGGATATCCATACTAAAAAAGTTGCAATAGACCTCACTATCAAGAATCTTGTTCCAAACCCGATTATCAATTCGATCTCGTCCATATCGGAATAATTATTTGCATATTGATATTTCAGAATAGTGGTTAATTTGGAAAGGGCAAAACTATGTGTTATTGAGAAGAAAACGTTTGCCAGAATCAAAGAGTTAGGAATGGTATTGGAAGCCAGAAACAACAAGAAGAATAGCATCCAGCTAGCCGTTACTATCCCACTGAGTACAACAGACATCGTGGCGACTCCTCCGACAAATGACTCCTTGTTGTAAAACATCGGGTCTAGTTGATTCGAAATATTCAATAGATCCAATTTGAACTCCGTCTTGTTGAACAGTTCAGTTGTTATGTTGGTGATGTAGTATGCTGGGAAGGATAAGTTCATGCTTTGGTTGTCAAACATCAGCAGACCTGCAGTGAGCTCGTACACGTCAAACTGGCCATACTCCCCTATCAACGTCTCGAACACCTCGTTCACATCGATGGCAGAGCTTTGGTACATCGTGGCGTCCCAAACACCTGGTTCTTTAAAAGCTGCTGCTGCTCGTGATAGTGAAGCTGCTTTTGCTAATAAGCGAGTTCCAGTTTCTTTTTGGCATAGTTCCCATTCGCGACACCTTTCCAGTACTTGATTATCGTGCTACAGAATTCACCAGGAACAAATTATGTATTATCAGATTATAATTGAATGTGTTGTATATGTTATTAAATGGAGGAGCATCTCATTGGTGTGGCTTCCTGCCGTTGTTTTTGGTGTAGACCAAATTCCCGTATCTTGGCCTTCCCGAATGTGTGGTCTTCTGTGATGATTTGTATCCATTATTGAAGTTATTACTATTATTATGACCACTTGTATTGTGGTTATTTTTACCGTTGAGTTCTCTGAGACTGACATTGATAATGTAGCATCTCATCTTGAAGAAAACGTCTTCCTCCGATTCAAGTTTGGGTTTAATGAAAGGTAATGAGATCCTAACTTCAGCAAAATCCCTATTCTTTGAAGTGATTAGCTTTGGCTGTAATTCTCTCACAAACATAAAATTGTTTATACCTCTTTTGTAGAAAGTTGATGCGAACCCTTCTGGATAGTACGGTTCACCATGTCCTTGCGAAGATGGAGGCTTTACTCTTGGAGAAAGTGCACTTGCTGCATGAGACTGCTGCGGTGACATACCTGGAAATGAGACATGTATATAATCAGATTTGCTCTGATATGGATCGTTTTGGAAGAGTTGGTGATCCGGTGAAGCTGTGGATACTTGTAGAGACGATTCAGGATGTGACAATTTCTTAGCCTCCATCTTCTTGATCAATGCATCGATATTTTGGTCCATCACACTTTGACTCGCCCTGTTTCCTCCAAAGTCAGTATGTCGATAATGGTCTGTTGGATACCTTATGAAGGAGCTTTCCTGGGAAATATTTGGCGAGGGGAAAAATCTAGAAGTGTTTCTCGATTGGCTTTCCAAGCCAATACTTTTCAAAGGATCTTCAAACTCCATCAACTTGTTATCCGTATTTGTTTTGTTAAAAGGAGACCATAATAACGTTGAATCACTCTTTGTAGATAACTGTCTTTCCTGATTGCCCCAAACATTGAATTCAGTGTTCCAAGGCGAAAGAGGTCCATCTTCGTTGACCAGTGTAGGGGTCGATTTGCGAGGAGTTATCAATCTAGAGTCAGTCGGCGATTGCCTGGCTGAATTGCTGTTCAATGAAAAACTTGAAGGTACATGTTGTAAACTATCATTGAAAAAATCACCAGTGGATATCATTAATGGAGACTGACTTAAAGATTGTCTATTAGGTGTATGGGATCCATTGTTTTTCCTGAAGCTTGAAAGTCTAGAGCTTGAACCTGGCCATGAATGTAAAAGGTCTGCACCACTCCCGCTTTCAGCAGTATTAGTGGTTGCTGCATGATTGACCCTAGTTTCATGGTGAATTTGATTTTGTAATTCATTCCACAAGTTATCTTCATCACCATCAGCCCAATCGAAATTATCTGGGTTTGGATCCAAGTTCTCCTTTGTGTCGGGAACCTCAGTTATTTGCTGTGTTGTATGTGTTGTAATTGGTTCCTCAACTTCTGTAGTGGCCTCTTCGGTTTTACTATCGATTTTCTCGTCATTTTCATCATTAAGAGCCCTTTCCTCTGAGTGCTCATTTGAATTCTCCTCTGGTGTAGGCGAAGCGCTCCATGCTCCATTACTAGTTCCAGATACATCTGAACTCTTTCTTTGATCTAGCTTCGATCTATCAACTGTATTCACCCTTTTCGAAACAAGTTTCAATTTTGTAGCACCACCATTCGATTTTTTCTTCATAGAAATCGATTTCCTCCCACCATTCATAGTATTAACACCGTTCTGTCCATTTTTCGTTCCATTGTTGATCTTCTCCCTAAATAAGCTGTTAACGGATTGTGACTTGAACTGCTTTTTGGATTTCAAGACATCACTGCTAGACATTCTCTTGAATCCCCATGAAACAGCAACTGGGTGAATAAATAAAGCCGCTATCGACTATGCTTGATTCGACCTTGACCGCGATAGTGTAAAACTAGGCTGGTCTTCTCCCGTTTCAACTTGTTTGATCTTGATCTTGTTTTTGATTCTGCCTTAAAAATTAAACGTCTTTTTTTTTTTTTTTTTTTTTTTTTTTTAGGCCCAAAGAAGGAAAACCCGTAAATTTGTGCTACAGATTTGATTACGTAATCAATATAGACTCCAATAAATCCATGAAGATTCAATTATCTAAGCATATCTGGGTCTCTCATTGATGCCTGGCGTGTAGGCAGGATCATCATGTCGGCTATTTGCACATGATCAGGTCTCGAAGTGCTCCAAATGATCGACTCAGCAACGTCTTTAGCTGCTAAGGGTTTGTACATTTGATACACTTTATCAGCTTTAGAGGCATCACCATCATGTCTCACCGATGCAAACTCAGTCTCTACGATACCTGGTAGAATTTCAATGACCCTAACATCTGTGTCCTTGTACTCTTTCCTCAACACATCAGAGAATGTTGAGATTGCCGTTTTCGTCAAGCAGTATATGGCACCACCGATATAAGGATCTCTGCCACTTATAGAGCCAATGTTCACAACATCCCCCTTATTTCTTTTACGGAATGACTTGTCTAGGATGATCTGTGTGATGGTGATTAGCCCTGTAAGGTTTGTATTGATCATGTTTGTCACATCAGTATGAGGAATTGAGCCAAGTTTGTTTAATCCATGGGCAAATCCTGCATTGTTAACAATAATATCAATGCTGCTGACCAATTCTTCATTATCTTCACCCCATTGGACAATCTGATCGTTCTGTGATAGGTCAACTACCGAGACTGATACATTTGCAGTTGGGAACCTTTGGGTAATCTCCTGTTTAACCTGTTTCAACTTCTCTTCTCTTCTAGCAATCAAGATCAAATTGATATCCCCATTGGTCACTTCTGCATAGAGCTTTGCCGTGGCTTCTCCAATCCCACTCGAAGCTCCAGTAATGGCCACTGTTTTCCCTTTCAATTGATCAAACATCGTTCTTCATCCATGGGAAGTCTCTAATTACTTTCAAGGGAAAGTGCTGACAGTGTAGTTTTTATACGGTACTCAATTTTCTCGGGCGTATGCTGAAACGGATCATTACCCCGGAAAATACTCAATGAGTTAAATGGCTCAGTCTACAACGATCAATTCATGATCGGATGATACAATAGATTGCTATACATATATGTACTGACTTTACCTATAAGCCTTGTCACTCATAGTGGCTTGGTGTGTTGGTAGAATAATAACCTCGCTAACTGCACAATTAGGTCTTCTAGAGGTGATATAAATGATCAAATCTGAAATGTCTTCAGCACATAATGGTTCATAATCCTTGTAGACATTGTTAGCTTTTGACTCATCCCCATTGAATCTCGTTGTGGAGAAATTTGTCTTGATAATGCCTGGTTCAATTAGCACAACTCTGATATTGTAGTTGACTAGTTCTTTACGTAACGAAGTGGTGAAAGCCGAGACTGCACTCTTAGTAGCACAATAAGCTGCACCTCCTGGGTATGGATCCTCTGCAGCTAATGAACCAATATTCACAATGTCTCCCTTATCGTTCTTCTTAAAGATTGGTACAACCAATTGTGTCAATGTGATCATTCCTATAATGTTTGTACCAAACATCAAGTCAATATCCTTTTGCACAATCTCCCCCACACGGTCTAATCCTCTAGCTAAACCGGCATTATTGATTAAAATGTCCAAATTATCGATCAGTTCTTTAGGGATCTTGTTGAAGAAGTCATGTATCTTCTCTGCATTGGACAAATCACCATAGCTAACATAGACATCTTCATCTTTCAAGGATTTAAAAGTCTCGAGGTATTCAGTCTTGAGCTCTTCTAGTCTCTTGGAGTTGATATCAATCAAAATCAATTTGATTTTACCTTGCGTCTTCTTCAAGTATTCTCTTGTAGTAGCCTCTCCATTCCCCGAGGCTGCTCCTGTGATCAAGACCACTTTGTTATCAAGACGTGACATTGCTCCTTCAGTTATCTTATTTTTGGCACACTATCTAACAGTAGAAAGTCTCAAATTATTGTAAGTGGATTCCCACTTTATTTATATTTTGGTTTTGGCTGTGAGCTGAACTTACTCCACATTTTACGTACTACAAAGTCATCGCATCACTTTTCACACCCCGTCCTGGAGGGTATACCGTTTCAAATAATAGCCTCAGAGCCCAGCACTCGAGATGCCTTACGATCTGCTACTACTGACACCACTACACAAGGCAAACAAGCACACTGTTGAATTTGAGAATTTTAGTAATATTTACTAGCAAGGATTTTCTTCAACATATGATGGATCGTTTATGTATAAGAGTATATGGGTACACTCGAGTCTGGTGGTTTTGGGAGTCACCCTATATAAAGCATATATATCAAGAGTAAATCCTTCTCTTCAGCCCCTTTTATACATCTCGTAATCCTAATTCTAGAAACATCTCTAGACCTATTCGTTGCTTCAATGTGTTCTGAACCATACATTAACCTTCGGTACATCTTGTTGGTTCATGACACATAAATTCTAGACTTGACTGTAATTTATCTTCAACATGATTCCCTTTCTCTTAGAATTTATGTGGAGATTTAATGTTGCCACATGTCCTGAAGCCCAGTCTAGTCATCTTCAATATAGCACCTTGTATTCATCCTCTGGCCTCGAGTAAAAACTAAAATATAATTTCTCGTTAATTTCAAGATCATCTTATTGATCATTGATACAAAATCGTACCTGCAATCTGTATCTCTCTTTGTCACATGTAATCGTTATCATGTTATCACCTGTATGAAACATGTAACCACTCTTACTGTCACCAATGTGTCAGGTCTTTCACCGACATCATTCCCATTATCACCAATGCAACCGATATCACTGTTGTCATTGTGAAATCTGATATACGTATTGGACCGTTGCCGTTGCTCCCTGTCCAACATGGATCACCTTGATCCTCAATGTGTCGGGTCTTTCACCAACATCATCACTACTGTGTCTAACACAGCTATTGTCACCCAAGTGACCCTTCACCTCTTGATCGTCACCAAGGGTGTTATCCTTAATTGTTTGCAATTCCTAATCTAGTATCTCATCTGTATTCTGTGCAATCACATTCCTGATCTGATGTCCAATGTAGTACCAATTCCTAATGTACCACTAGTTGTTCAAGTTGATCCTCCAACTATCTCTCATTGACATTCATTCAGATCCCAATAGTTAAGCATAACCCACAAATGACCACACAATAGTTCCACATTCCAGATAAGTTCTTCTCCTTCGACAAACAACTTGACTCCCTTTCCTTCTGGCAACTCAGTCAAGAGTTCCATCATCCAAACTCACCCATACCCAGTTCTGTAATTTCCTAGGAGATGTCTTCAACAACAACTACTCCTCATACTGAACCACCATTTGCTCCACAATTTGATCAGAATTGTTTGAGCTAGTTTTCTCCTTGCCAGCATAGTTTTCACTTGACCGTTACCTGAGGCGCTACCATGTTGAATTTGAGAATTTTAGTAATATTTACTAGCAAGGATTTTCTTCAACATATGATGGATCGTTTATGTATAAGAGTATATGGGTACACTCGAGTCTGGTGGTTTTGGGAGTCACCCTATATAAAGCATATATATCAAGAGTAAATCCTTCTCTTCAGCCCCTTTTATACATCTCATAATCCTAATTCTAGAAACATCTCTAGACCTATTCGTTGCTCCAATGTGTTCTGAACCATACATTAACCTTCAG
>JAJLXP010000186.1:0-12089 GCA_030674255.1 Hansenula queroliae | reverse complement strand
GTCATCACCGACTTCATTGTCCACCATCTGAATCGGTATCGGTGGCAGGTACTTGAGCTTCTCCGTCTTCTGGTGGGCCATCGTTCCTCTCAAAGTGATCAGTATCGTAATAGTAGACCTCTCAAATACACAGAGAGTCACTTAATAGATTGCCAATAGCTCGTCATCTCGTCATCGCTTTTCAACTGCTCTTCACCGGTGCTTCTAACCTGTTAAACAATAAGCATTCAAAGCCTATAATAAATTATCAACTATCATCAACATCAACAACGGCCCCACAAACTACGCACTTCACAACGCTACAAAAGCCCAAACCAGCATGTCCTTCGATCCTCTAAAGGGCAAAGTCACACCCTTCCAACGACTCGTCCACCAGTGGAAATCCCTGCGCAACGTCCCATTCCGCAAGAAGTTCTTTGTGGGGTATGACCTCGATGGTAACACCTACTGGGAATTCCGCAACTCATCCTCTGACCAAGGTCGTCTGAGAAGAATCGTCGAGTATCGTGAAACAAAACCTCTCTTTGACTATAAGCTGCCTCCAAGATGGTTACAATGGCTAAGACACACGAGACCGGACAGTCCGACGTTACAGATGCTCTTGGGTGAGGAACAACGACAACAGGCTATTAAAGTGTTGGCCCAGAGGGCTGATGAAAGATGGGCTAGGGAGAATGTGATGGAGGAGGATAAGAGGATCATGGAAGATATGATGAAGAGGGCCAACCAGAGAATGGAACCTCTTGTCGAGCCATCTGTTAAAAGGATGAAAAAAGACAGATTACAGAAGATTCACCAATTGAGTCAGCTACAATCCAACCAAGGAGATAATTAAATCCACAAGCATATCTATTTATTTTATTTATTTTCCAACCATTTTGTATAGCATAGTGAATATTAACTTATTTTTTTTATTGTTCATTCAGGTTTCATTAGACTCATTATCCTTGCACTGACTTTATCCAACAAGGCTTCCTCCATATGGAAAAGTTCATTAACTTCATTCTTAACCATCTCAACTTCAGCACAGGTATACTGATCCATATCACGCTTAAACCTTTTCAAACATGTCAAGACATCCTCTATTTTCATAGGTTGGTGTTCATCTTGTTGTTGTGTAATTGATTCCGACAATCTAGTCTTGGAATTGACCACTATGGATGATCTCATGTTTAATCGAGATGTCGTAGGAGTAGAAGGTGATGCATTCCCATTAGCAGCTAGTCTTGGAGAAGGGGACCGTGGTGAACTTTTAGGTGTGCTTAATGGTGACAAGTTTGGTTTCGGTGTACTTGATAACTTGGACGGTGTCAAGCGAGAGGTCGCTTGCAATCTTGCACTGGGTGTTCTGCTACTCATCGAGGGAGATAATGGTTGTCTCTTGGACAGTGGTGTACTTGAGCTTGCAGGTTTCTTGATCTTCCTCGTGACTTTTGGAGGTATGGCAATCTCATTGTATTTCTGTATAGTACCACTACTCTTACCAATATCACTATTCTGCACAGCTTTACTTCTCAATGACCATGCAAATAAACATCCACTATTACTCAATGAAATCAAATGTGTCGAGGACACCAACGTCAATTTCTTAATAGCATCCGAGTGACCCCATGAGGCAGATAACTGCTTTTGATTCAACAAGTTGAAGATTCTTATACTCTTATCTGAGCATGAACAAACAAGTAAATTATCGTTTGTCACTTCAATGTTATCCACAAGCAACGATTCATTTTCAGTATCACACAATTTGAACGATTTTGTGGACTCATAAGTTTCACCATTGTATACAGTAATGGTCTTATCATTATGTGATACAATCATATCACCTTTGTGTAATGCCACTGCAAGTGGTGAACTCTTGACAGATATTGTCTTCTCCTTCTCGATGTAAAGCATCCCTGTCACATTGTCGATGTTTAGTTTATGCACTGAGATTGATCTATCAGCAGATGCCACAACGATTTTGTGATCAATATAGTTCAAACTAATGAGGTTTCCCTTATGATCGTCCAAAGTTTGGAATACTGACCATTCAACGCCGATCTCAGTGTCTGAATCATCAACTTCTGCTAGGTCGTTGACGATCCGTTTAGCAAATATTTGAACCATTCTATCTCTACCTATACTGATGATAACTTCGAATTTCCCCACAATACTGTAAACAATGTCATTAATGGCAAACTCATGAGATGGCATACTAAATGTGAGGTCCATTCCACTGGAATAGATGGATAGTGTTCCATATGCATCTCCCACAATGATCTCACCTGAGGGTGTTATTTCCAGTGCAGTTATATGATTAGGCACAATATTAGTTGGCGCGTCTGGAAGCTTGATCTGGGCTTGATGTGTGATATCCAGAGTCTCCGGATCAAGTGTCTTTATATGACCATCTTTTGTCCAACAGACAAATTTACCACAAGAGGATAGTTTCAGTCCTGTGACACTCTTGGATAATGAATCAATTAGATTCTTGCATTCTGTAGTATTCACATCATATAGTTTTATCTCTTCATCGGCGGTTAAAAAGATCAAATGGTCATTATCAGGTTGACTCATGGCGACTATCTTTGGTTCAAACTTAACCTTTGAAGGGGAGTCAACTATCTTGTCCTTGCACTTCACAAGTTCCAGCTCTAAATCATTCAGTTCAAGCGAATCAATCACATCTGAACCAAACCATATCTTATTATCAACCCCATCTTTTACGATAGCACCAATATTCGCACCACCGCCATCAAAACTATACTTCAAAACCAAGGAGTTCCTCACTGGATCATACTGACAGAGATCACCACTACTTGTCAACAAAAACACATCATCATTATCACTCGAACATGTCGCATTGACAAAATTCCCATTCAAAAAGCTCCCCAAAACAACATTTTTCCCATCAATCATCGACTTCGTCTCAAACTCTTCAAACTTCCATATCTTGACATGCCTTATCCCATACGTCACAAAGTGATTATTCACCCACAACACTCCGTTAATCTGTGAAGTACACCTATTCGCACCGACAATACACGTCTGTGCCCCGTTTAACCGCCATAGGTAGAGATAGCTATCATGATTAACACCAACACTTAGGAGATAGTCCGAATTGGGAGAAAAGTTCAAAGCCAATATCCCGAAATTGTGTTCAGAGAGACTTAGGATTGGTGAATCGTTTGAATCTGGTGCTAGTGAAAAGATCAAGATTCTTGGTTGTGAACCAGTTTCCCCCACAGCAAGTAATTTCTCATCAGGCGAGATGGCGATGGATGAAATAGTTTTGATCTTTTGGATGTGTTTAGGTGGTGATGACCCAGTTGTCGAGTTCAAGGATAAGTCATTCAATTGGTTAGCAACATCTTTATTCTCATTGATCTGTATCGGAGTGGATAATTTCGGATAGCCATACTGGTCTTTCTCTTCCAATTGTACCGGTTGGCTCTGGATCATGTTTAAGTAGGCATTAGCGCTTGAGGAAGTCTTCACAATGTTCCCGTTTGAGCCATTGTAAGCACAGAAGAACCGCTGTTCAGGTGATAATGAACTTGTTTCTTTATCAAATCTGGAAACAACAACTCCACCACTAGCGACATACGCCACGAGATTCCTTGACGTGGTGAAGTTTAGCTGATTTGTGGATGAGGAGCCATAGATTCTGTGTATCGATAGCTGTGTATCCACGCTCATGATCTAATCCACTGTTTCTGTTCATTGGGCCCTTACACGTCAATATCCAATATTATTGTTCTTTTGTTTACATTTAAAATCAAAACATCATCGCGACCAGCGCAACAAACCAGCACAAGACAATAACCATTAATTTGTATCAACATCTACAAACAAAGTGGATCCCAATAACCAGAATATTATACTATTATATTATTATATTAGTTCATTATCAAACTCAACATCACTTTTCTATTTATACAGATCACGCACGCAACAACCCAGTCTGCAACTCTATATCATCACCAGACCTCGTCTTCAACTTATCCTTCTTAATCATTCTCTTTACACTCTCTTTCAAATTCCATTTGGCCCTACTGTCACCAGCCTCCAAATCATAATCATACCCTTCATCATACACGGAACACTTACTGATATCCGGAGCACACCATCTCTTCAACCATAATGAACTGATAACGACACTCACGGAACTTAGCGCCATAGCTAAACCTGCAACTAAAGGATTCAAACTGATCCCCCATGGGATTAGCACACCCATAGCGACTGGTAACATAGTCATATTGTAAACACATGACCAGAACAAGTTCCATTTAATTCTTCTCAAAGTGGCATTGGCAATCGATAGCGCTGATGTGATCCCACTTAATTTGAACTCATTGTTCAACAATACGATATCAGCGGCTTCTAACGCAATGTCTGTCCCCGAGGCAATAGCGATCCCCAAATCGGATTGTGCTAGGGCAGGTGAATCATTAATCCCATCACCTATAAATGCAACGTTTAGTCCTCTAGATTGGAAATCCACAACGAGTTGTTCTTTACCATATGGTGAGAATTCAGCGTAAACGTTATTCACTGGGATGTTCACCTGTGAGGCGATCTTGTGGGCGGCTTTTGTAGAATCACCAGTGACCATGGCGACTTGGTATCCATTAGTTCTCAAGTAATTAATCACAGTTGCCGAATCCTTTTTAACTTCGTCTTGTAGTTCTAGGAACCCAACGTATTGGTCATTTATGGAGATGTGGGAAATCGTACACTCTGAATCCTGTTTAATGACATCCTTATTCTCTTCCATAAACTCCTCGGAGAAAATCTGTAAATTCCCAATCTTCACCACGTACTCCACATTATCTAATTGAACCAGAGCCACAATCCCCTTCCCAATCTTCACCTCAGCACTCTTAATAACACTGAGTAACTCATCCCTCCCTAGAGTCTCCTTCGCATACTTTGTAATCGCCACACCGATCGGATGCTCACTCTTGGCCTCCACAGCACCGACAATATCCAAGATTTCCCTCTCCTCCATATCTTTCCCCAGGGAAACATAGTTCGAAACCAGCATAGACCCAATAGTCAACGTCCCAGTCTTATCAAACAAGAGGACATCAATATTATTAGCATTCTCCAGCACTTCACCACCTTTTATCAAGATCCCATTTTGCGCTCCTACCCCGGTACCAACCATCACTGCAGTTGGCGCCGCTAAGCCTAGTGCACATGGACATGCCACAACGATGACGGAGATGGCTATTTTCAAACAGATGAATATTTTCCCATTAGCATCGTTAAAGATGGCTGGTGGGTTTGGTAGGACGTAGCATAGGATTGTCCAACATATGAATGTGAATATGGAGAGTGAGACAATGGTAGGGACAAAGATGGAGGCGATGTAGTCTGCGAATGATTGGATTGGAGCTTTATTCATCTGTGCAGCTTTGACTAGTTTGATGATCTTGGAGAATTGGGAATTCTCCGATGTGGTGGTGACTTTAACGAATAAGTGTCCCACACCGTTGATGGACCCACCGATGACACGATCACCCGTGGTCTTGTGTATAGGTAAGGATTCACCTGTTAGTAGTGATTCATCAACTTCGGTTTCACCAGTGAGGATGAACCCATCTGCTGGAATTTTCTCACCGGCTTTAATTTCAACAATATCATGGACTTGTAAATAGTTGATTGGGATCTTTATCAATTTCGAAGCCGTTGTGAAATTTGTTGGGTCTTCAACAATGGTACATTCTGTCGAAGTCAAATTGATTAATTTCGATAATGAAGAAGATGTTTCTGATTTTGCTCTATTTTCTAACCATTTCCCCAATGAAACGAATGTTATCAACAGGACAGCTGTTTCGAAAAGGGTCTTTGGAGGACGTTGTGTTTCACCTCTCCAGAAATTGATGAATATCGTTAATACTGAAAAGGCATATGAGATATTCGTTGAGATACAAATCAACAGGTCCATTGTCCCTGATCCATGTTTTAGGGAATTCAGTGCGTTAACATAGAAATATTTCCCCACTGTGAATTGGATATAGGATGCTAACCCCCATTCTATTAGGGATTCCATATAAAGACCATGGAACAAATGTTTTGAAAAATCCACATCTGACTCAGGGAACACATTACTCACAATGAACATCGGCACACCAATGATAAACGTCTTGATGAAACTTGATTTCCAAAATTGGATCTCCTTAACTTTGTTTAGGGATGAGATTTGAGATGTTGTATCCAGGACGTTTTGCGGTGATGCCCTGATACCCAATTGTTTAAAATCTCTGACGAGGTATCTCACACCTGTTTGCGATGAATCATACTTCACCGCAATTGTTGTAGAGTTGATCATTGAAGAAGAGATGTAACCTTTCACAGTTCTTAGATCCATTTCAATATCATCCAGTTGGGCAACTTGTGTATCCAAATTAAATTTTGTGGTCTCCACCATTGGTGATTGGTTTGTCTGTGTTGTTGTAGTCTCCACAATTTCAGCATCAAATCCACAATCATCTATAGTTTCTTTGAAAAGCTCAGTGTTGATATTAGCGAAATGTTTGATGCGGGCTTCCTCTGTGACTAAGGAGACATCAGCACTCACGACACCAGGGATATCATTAAGCACATTGGTGACACTTGAAGTACATGCACCACACGTCATACCTTTGATGGATACAATGGTTTCCACAATAGTGTCTGCATTATTCACTGTGTTGTTATTATTGGACTTCAACTCTAGGGATTCCAAGATTGTGGCATCGAACCCAGCATCATCAATGATCTCGACAAGGTCCTGTGGTGTAATTGTAGAGTCATGCTGTATCACAGCTTCTTCAGTGATTAAAGAGATATCAAATTTAATAACACCTTGTTTCGGTTGTACCATATTAGTAATAGCAGAGGTACAAGCACCACAAGTCATACCTTGGACACTTATTTTGGTTTCGTATATGCTCTGTTGTGCATCTTCTGATTCTGAGGATACCACTATAGCGTCAAATCCACAGTCCTCGATTGTCTCTTTGATTGTATCGGCACTGATCTTGTCATTGTGCTTGACGCTAGCCTCTTCCGTTATAAGAGAGACCGAGGCGTCCTCTACACCGTCTAATTTCAGCAGCGCGTTCGTTATTGCTGAAGAGCATGCGCCACATGTCATTCCACTGATTGTCAGCACTGTCACTATCATCTTGCCCTGTAGTCTGTCTTGTTATAATCCAGCGCTTATTGCTGTTTACTTTTCCAGGTGTATTTTGAATATATTTTACACAGGGTTTTTCTTTTTCCTGGTTAACTATGGCGCTTATGTAATGATAGTAGTACAGATTATGTAATCACAATATATAAAGTTATCACTGTGCTGTGATTGGTTCTAGTGTCTATTGTCTATGGATTATTGTTACTATGCTATACTATTGATGGATTAGTGAATATTGTATTCTATGAAGTGATGGTAGCACGTTGCCACTGTCACTCTTGCTCTACACGGCTGAACAGTGATGTCCTGATGTGCTTGTTCTTTTCTCGGGAGTCGGCTGTATAAACGTTGTTCCCTGGGATCCGCAACTTCTACTCTTGAACATCACTATAGAACAATCAATACTATAGCCATGATCTCCACGATCAACACAATAGAAACACATACAATCAACACCATACTCCTCATACAGCTGATCACAAGCACACTCCACTGGGTCACTTCTACCACTGCCTTGTCTATCTCTAGGCATGACGTAACTTGTGGAATTTCAGCCTCTATTAAACTGTAGACATCCTTGAATGGGAAACAACACAGATCACCACAAGCCTTGTAAGGTCATGTCAACCAAGCACAGGCGATGGATTAAAGGGGCCTGACAACTCTCATTGGCTGCACATGGGGACCCTTTGGGAACCCTTGAGAAATCAGGATCAGCAACTTGCAGGCTATGTGCCACATGCTCACTGCGAGACATCGTATACAGATCCGCTCAAGAAAATGGAATTTATATATATAGCGCATGAGATAACTACATTTTATTTTATACACTAACCTAGTACGTACTATAAGCAGTAACCAATGAAACTCCTACCACTCTGCCTGCTGGCCACCCCAGCACTCGCAAAGAACATTGCGGGTGTGCAATCCTTGCAATTCGACATAACAACTGGTGATACATTCGAGTCCTCGTCCAAGGAAAACTCACCATTGTTACTACTCAAGAGAGACTTGCCTGACGGAACCATCGAGACTGAACTCGTCAACGAGAGAACCTTCTACTCTGTCCAGCTACAAATAGGTGACCATGCGGATAACGTCACAGTGCTAGTCGACACGGGGTCCTCTGACCTATGGGTCTCGAGTTCTTCAAACTTGTACTGTTCCGCAAGAACAAGATCCAAAAGAGACATTGAAATCATTGACCACCAACTCATCAAGGAGGAGGACAACACACTCAATGATGACCCAACACACGTCAAACAACAATTGTCCCAATTCGCAACAAGAACTTCGCTACCCTCCTCCGTCGCCACCATGGATTGTTCCCGTTATGGTACTTTCAACCCTTCCCTCTCTTCAACGTTCAAATCCAACAACACAGAGTTCTACATCAGATACGGAGACAGAACTTTTGCCTATGGGACATGGGGTGTCGATAACGTGGTTGCTGGTGGGATCCGTGTGGATAACTTGTCTTTCGCAGTGGCAAACATGTCCAACTCGACAATGGGTGTCTTTGGTATCGGGTTGGAAGAACTAGAGACTACGAATGCCGGGTTGTTAAGCGCTGGGAACCCATACACTTATTCAAACTTCCCAACGAAACTAGTTGAGGATGGACTGGTCAATAAGAGAGCATACTCCCTGTTCCTAGATCATAGATCAGCTTCTAGTGGGACAATCTTGTTTGGTGGTGTTGACCATTCGAAATACCAAGGCTCCTTATTCACAGTACCACTTGTCAATGCTTTGAAATCCAGAGGTTACAACACTGTGGTGAAACTGGATATCACACTATCTGGGATCGGATTACAAGATAGTGAATCTGATGTTATGATCACCACTTCGAAAATACCTGCCCTGTTGGACTCGGGGACAACATTGACCTACATGCCTTCATACATCATCTCACGAATCGCCTCATCGTTAAGCGCCCAATATTCATCAAGTACAGGCTATTACGTCGTCCCATGCTATAGTGAAACCGCTGGATACATTGTTTACAACTTCCAGGGGAAACTGATCCATGTCCCATTACAACAAATCGTCGTGAGAGCCTCTACTTCCACAGGCGGTTCCACTTGTGTCCTAGGTCTAATGGACTCGGGTGATGATACGATAATCATGGGTATGTCTTTCCTAAGATCCGCTTATGTCGTTTACGACCTGGATAACTTGGAAGTCTCATTAGCACAGGCCAATTACGCAGGTGGTGAACAACAAGTCGAAGTCATCTCGAGCTCTGTGCCATCCGCAACAAGAGCTCCACAGTATAGTGCCACTTGGTCAACTTGGGAATCTCCAACAGTACAGGGCAATTTGTTTACATTGCCTGAAGCTTCCTCCACTATCAATACAAGAAGATCAGTGAGTGCATCGGCAACAGGGAGATCATTATCCACAGACGGGATCGTTACCTCGAGAAGAACAACATTGAGTTCAAATGGAGGTGGTATTGCTACGACCTCGAGAAGAACATCGTTCACTTCATTCTCGGATCTTCCGGTAAGTTCAGATTGGTACTCGGGTGCCTTGCAAACAACCATAATTCAAACCGCTGGGTTCGCTCCTTCCAGTGACGCAACTGGGACAGCTAGAGGTTCTGCTTCATCCACTGCGGACTCTTCACAACGTCCAGCTTCTTCGACTGGATCTTCTACTTCTGCTAATCCTAATATGGGCCAACGTTCTTTTGAATCTGGTAAGAGTATGCTCTGGGCAATGGGGTTGGTGTCCGCAGGTTTGGTTGTGTTGATGGTTTAGATCTTTTTATTTTGTTAAGTATATATGGCTCGATTGCTATCTATCGTATATGTTTATGAATTAATACCAATTTTTATGATATGAAAGAGACTGAATTGTAAGGTATATACTACGATGGACAAATGTGAAAATGACCATCGTACGTAACCACTCGAAACTGAAAGTAAAAACACACCACACATGAGTCATGATGTGTTTTATATGTATTATTGCTTCTGATCATCGTTATCTTTTTGATTCGATAAGTCGAACAGCTGTACATCAAATAAGCCGTCATTAATATGTATAGCAAAATTCATATATTCTTTTTTTTCTTACAGTAATTGTGCAAAGTAGCTAGATCGAGTAGAATTATAGTGATTATTCTATAATATATACACCACTGATCAATCAGTTACAGGGTTAAATGGGCTCAAAAGGATATTGTAGACAATTGATCACATATGTACTCAAATCAGAATAATATAGGTGACTTTATAGCAATATATTTGATCCAGTACACCAATGTGATAATTAAGCTACAATCAGCTGAGCCTTGAGGTGGCTAGCTGGATTGATAAGAGCTATCACCACATGTGTGAAGCTTTGCATAAGATCGAAATTGTAAAATTTATCATATATCTTTAAACAGGGCGGACTTTGTCTCATTTCAGTATAGGGTGTGCGGCGCGGGGCCCTTGACCGTTTTCAAAAAAAAATTGTTGAAGAAAATTAGTACATCAACATGGAGTTTTCTATCTTAAGATCCAACTGGATAAAATCTTAATTGCTTTCAGTTCTGCTTCGTTCGGTGATTTTGAGACTCGCCTTTTTTGTGCAAAATTGCAATTGGTAGCCAACTCCACAGTATGTGATAGAGTTTCGAATAGCTCGCCATCTTGGGGTTGCCCCATAGATCTGAAAACTTGATTCCCAGTTCAAATTCAGTCTACATTGTTCGTTTTCGTCAATTGTTTCGTTGGTAATCACAATGATAAATCAGTGATGATAGCTTCGAATGATTATTAAACTGACATTGCCTTCAATATATCTTTTCAGCTTTCAAACTTGTATTGTTCATAGTTCTTATTTGTGACATTCAGGCTTTCCAATATTAAGCTATCGACGATAACTTTGAGATATCTATATGTATAACAATTCCAATAGAATGCACCGCTCTTCACTCTTGTCACAAATCATAACTTTCCCTACTGGACGTCAATGGAGAGAAAGAGCAACGTGATCAGTAGACTAGATGTTAAAGGGAAAGGTGCTTGCATTACATTCCGAACTGTATGACAAATGGCGTCAGTGGAATCTCCTGTCGTAATTTAGGAGTTGTCAACAAGATAGAATCGTTTACACTAGCCAAGGTGAAGGCAAAATAGCTCTTGAATCTACCAGATACTGAAACTCATCATCTGAAACAGAGTACTAAACATCAGACGGGTTCTTACTTTGCATGACTGAACAACTGATTGGCACACTCAAACAAGACGTATTCATTATCTGGTCATCTTGTTATCACCATTTAGACCTCACACTAGGCTTTTGTGCAGTCGCAAGTACGACTTCAGCTAACCAAACGTTTAGAGGTGATTTATGTGACCCCCTACTAGCTACTGAAGAGAAATATACGGTTCTTCAATGAAAGTCAATATATAATTAGTGACAAAGGGAGCAACATACGTACTGTGATAAATGTGGGCTCGTGCCAACAGAGAATCAACACATCACCAGCATATCACCAACACATCACCAACACATTTACAAAAACATCTTGAGGTCCCATGACTACACAGAAATCCTAAAGTTGAAGACATCATTCAGTAAACCTACCATTTCTACAATCTACAACATCTTGAGCACCATCAGAACCAACATATTACAGCACCTCAGTGCCGGGTACACATTTTCGGCGTTAATCGGCTTTATTTCCCAATGAGGCAAGCGCTTTCGCGCAAATTTCGCGAATTTTGGTGGCACGTCAAAGATGGCAGAGGGATTCTTAACTATGGGGGAAGGCGGGTCCATGGATGGGTCGATGGGTCGATGATCGGATTTTTGAAAACATCGAATCTGAGGGAGCTATGGTGCTAGGTACCGGGATGCGGTCTGGAGAACACGATTGGTATACTTTTGGTTGCTGTAGCATGTTTGTGTCGGTAGTAATCGTCGT
>JAJLXP010000185.1:0-12091 GCA_030674255.1 Hansenula queroliae | reverse complement strand
CTCTGTTGGTCTTTGGGTTCATTGGAGCTTCGGTCAACAAAACTGGGTGTTCTTCTGGAGCAACACGCAATTCGTTGTAGAAGGTGTGATGCCAGATCTTTTCCATATCATCCCAGTTGGTAACGATACCGTGTTCAATTGGGTAACGCAAAGTTAAGATACCTCTCTTGGATTGAGCTTCATCACCAACGTAAGAATCTTTTTGACCCATACCAACCATGATACCTTGGTGTCTTGGTCTACCAACGATAGATGGGAAGACGGCACGTGGAGCGTCATCACCGGCGAAACCGGCTTTACACATACCAGAACCGTTATCGATAACTAACTGTTAATAGATTGTTAGTATACTGTTTTGTAGTTTTTGATGATCTTTCTCCTTGATATTCATAAAGTAGGGGACGACTGAGAAATTCAGCAAGGGACGTAAAATTGGAACAGACAAGTGTCTAATACTTCAAAAGGGCCCAATTCTGAATATCCAGCATAGCCAACTTAGAGAGGTCCGATATGTTGTTCACTTACGGCAGCAATTTCTTCTATTGATAGAATTGTGTTAGTAAAATTATTGTTCAAATTTAGATAAAGATGCATATTAAGGAACCATTGCGACCCAGCGCTTGGAGAAACGACTTGACTTTTACAGCCTCCTCAGTGGTAATATAACACCTAAGACGCGTATGTGTAAATTTTCGACGGCATATATGCGAGACTTGACTTCAAGCGCTTAGTGGATATGAGGTGAGATAAGCCGAGATCAAAAAGTCCAGCGCAGATATCAATAAAAAGACAGATCCTGCTGAAGATTCACATATCTCTAATAGGTAAGTTCCTTTCAGAAGGTTACATGCGTCGATTGACCCGCTCTTATCCTTGGATGATCTCTCTGAATGTCAATGATAATCCTATTCGATCTCACCTTCAAAGCCTTGATCGAGATCGAGATCCATCTCAACTATTGCCTCTTTTATTCGTTCTCATCCCGCTGTTCCCACAATGCTTCCTATGGCTAACATAGCTCAATTACATACCAGAATCCATTTTGAATGTTTTGTTTGTAAGTATCAAATACTCTGTAGGGAGAACAGGAGATCAAGAAGGGAAAGAGTAGTTGTTTATTAGGGGGATTTTGAAACAAAAGAATGTGGAAAATGCCAACGAGGTTGAATTTCGCCTCGTTGTGGCGGGTAACAGATGGTAAAAGTAGTCACGTGAAAGTCACGTGTACACCACTATAAAGTACTAGGATATATAGGGGCTACAGGCTACATAGGGGTACAGCCTTGTCATTGACAGTGATGATGATGATGATCTGATGAATAGGAGAAGGTTAAGGAGTGATTCTAGAAGCATAGTCTATTTGGGGCGTGCGTTGCAACTTGCGAGTTGGTGTCTGCTAAGCCATGAGATGACTATGGAATTGGCAGTACCCTGCTGAGCTTGCCTATCTGATGACCAGCTGAGCTATGAAGGCAGAGAAAAAACATGACTAGAAATTTAGAATAGTAAGTATCAATAAACAAATACTTTTGTCTATTTCAAATACGATAACATACTGCTTCTTTAGACTTGAGAAGTTGATACTAATGTTCGGACATAGTCGCGCTTCCCAGTGTTTACATAATAATACACGTAAAAAAAGCTGTGAGAAGATTAATACTTGTGCTTATTATGTCCAGCATTAAAGAAACATCAACGTACTGAGTTAACTAGAGGATAGAGCCATGGATCAGAATATAGACCCCAATATCGATCCGTCGATAGAGACGCAGTCTGGGATATTCACCAAATTCTCAATCAATAACGATTTCCACCCACAGAACGACAATGAACAAGTACACGATGACTTTATAAACCAACAATATATCGAGGATAACCATCAAAGTGGAGCTGCTTCAGCTGCCGATGCCGCTGCCGCCGTTGCTGCTGCTGCAAACTTGTCAAACATCATCAATTTCAACCAGTTACAAGGTCTACATGACTCCCGCTCAAATACCTCATCGCCTACATTGAATGGGGCCCCACATCATACAACTTCGATAAAACCATCCTCACATACAGTGAGCGCTTTAAAAGACGCTCCAAGTAATAGAGACTCCCTCAATTTCATACGTGACACGCTGACTAACCTCGAGTCTACCGATGAGAACCAATCGCCTCATCTGGAACACCAGCAACAACAGCAACAACAAGCTCCACTGAACGAGAGTAAGCCAAAGCAGAGAATCATTCATGATTCGAATTCTCAAGTCAGTATCGTTGTCGTGAACCCAGCTTCGAATGAAGGAACGCGCCGTTTAGGAAGACCAAGAAAACATGTTGCCTCGAAACCGGCTTCCCCTTCAAATAGCTCTACACAGAACGAAAACGAGAGCTTGTTATCAAGATTCAGATTCGACTCTCTACCTGTTTCAGGTCCTGGCTCAAGAGGTGGTCGTAAGAAAGTGAAAGGGTTAGTGTCGAAACCTGGAAGACAATTCAAATTCGAAAAAGGTACCAAGACGTTAAAATTGACACTTTCTCAAAGTGAAATAGAAGCGAGCGCTTCTAATGAGGAAGCTAAACCTGAACAAACAGCCCCGGTACAAGATGAACCGGCTGAGAAGGAGAATGTGCCGTTAGTGCCTGAAAATATAGATGACGATATCATCATGGTTGACGCTGTGAAGAAGACAGTTGAATCACCCCAGCCGCCAGCGCAACAAGAACAAGCTGGTACAACAATAATCCTAGAAGATTACCACTCTTTAAAATCAAAGGGAAGAAGCACAGCTAAAGACGATATCACTCAACACAATAACATGTTTGCCAAATTCGGCCTCATGCCACCTTCGATGAAGAAGTCCAAACAATTAAAGAAGAGGAAAGATCATCCAGGTCCATTAGTGGGCGCTTATTACGATATATATGATCCGGAATACGTTGAAAGCTCACAACAACAATCCCATATGGATCCTGATCTGAACATGGTTGCCATGGGATTTGAAGTGAAACCAGCACCTTATGCAAGGGATATCATGATATTATTGGAGTTCATAAGCAAGTTCCGTAATAACATTATGGCGGATTTTATCCATTTGGGACCACAGGATATCGAGGAAGGCTTGAAATTGAAACCATCAACTTGTTACCCCTTGGATAATGTTAAACAGAAGACTGCAGATGCATTGTTTTCCGAGGAATCAAAGAGTATTAGGGATAATGAAGATCAAATGGATGCACTTTTCTGGAAATTACTAAGTCTATCGTTCAATAAGACCACTACTATAACGAAATCCGTTAAAAGAAATGCATTAAAAGATTTGAGATTGGCAGCTTCATATTGGGGGTTACCTGATGAGTGGAGAGATGACTCGGATGTCCTCAATGTTCATCCAGATGACACGGAACAGAATTCGAATCATGCAAACATACCTCTTGATCCTGAGAACCCTGAGATACTTGAATCAAATCTGGAAAAGTATGGTCAATCCGTACCAATTTCTCCATTCCCATTGGACCATGTCCGTTTCCTTGAAGATGGATTGTTTGCTCTCTTACCGAAAGATCGTTTGATCCTATTGAGAAGTCTTGTTCATTGGAGTCTTGTCAATTCTGACGTGGTAAGAACGGAAATTTCTAATCTTGTACAATTACAAGAATCTTCATTGGAAAAGGAAACTTTCTACGTTTCAAGATTTGTTAAAAATGGATTGAAATCATTGGAGAACTCAATTGCCAACCATAAGAAACAACCACCGAAAACAAGTAAGAAATCGACACCAGCTAGTACGTCTCCAACTCCCGAGGACAAATCGAGGGATAATTTGGATCCAGCTGGGTCATGCCTAACACATTCATTATCGATGAGATTGTTGACTTTCTACGCGGGTGATGGTGGTATTAATGGGAGATTTTACCTATGCCGCCAATCAGATAGTAAAAGTGGGTTATTGGGAGGATATGAAGATATAAGGAAGATTTTACAAGATGATAGACAACCTGAGGAGATACATTATGAAACTGCACCAACAAGGTTCAAGTTATATGTCCAAGATGTTACCACTATGCTTGCCGATGTTACAAAAACAATAACCGGTGGACCAGCAGAGCAACAGCAACAGAGTGATGTGTTAGATCCATGGTACGAAATTGCCGGTGATGTTGAATCCTTGAAACTATTCTTAAATCACTTATCGAACAAAATCATGAATAATAGAACGAAACAGTTAACAAACATGTTCAACTATTTGAATGCCCTTTTACCATCTTTAGAGAGATATGAGACTATTAGACAAGAAGGTGGGACCATTTCAAATAGAACTAGAACTAGACCAGTGGTCAACTATGGTGATAATAACGATGATGAAGACGACGAAGAGGATGAAGATTTAGAAGATGGACACGGTGATTTTGAGTTGATTGAACAGGACAACGATGAAGGTGACGATGATGATGATTACATTGAATGATATCATTGACGTATATATAAGTGAATATTAAGGGTCATGTATATATCTACGTCCTCTTGTTTATACCACCACCACCACGTAGTATCGATGATGTTTCCTGATTTCTATAAAATGAATCATTCCTAGCCTTTTTCATATCATTTAATTTCGTTGAGTCATCAATGGTTATCAAGAGGTCTTCATTGGCTCTGATATCTTTGTTTTCTGGATTTTCGTCAAATTTTAAAGAATGAGAATATAGGTCAAAGTCCGAGTCTGAGTCTGAATCATCCAGGTGGTCAAAGTCTGTCAAAGATGAAGAAGTGGATGCCTTGAGTTTTGATGATGTGGTTGAGGTTTGGGATTTCTGAGAATTGATCTTTTGTTTGAATGAGTTTAAGCGGGCAAGTGTTTCTCGTTCCCTTTGTTGTTTATCCTTTTTGGGTGTTTTCTTATTTGATTCATGGTTTTCCGTTTCGCCAGTCGCCTTGTGTAATGATTGTTTGGTATTTTGGATCTGTTCCTCGAGTTCTTGGAGTTTCTGTTCCCTTGTGTCGTTCACTTTAGACTCAGTTGATTCAGCGGAATTTGTGGCATTAATCCCATTACTGACTTCCTCATCCTTGGACTTTCCATTCTTATTCACAGCCACGTCTTCCTCTAGCACATTCTGTTTGGAGAACTTCTTATCATCCAATATCTCATGTGCGCTTCTCATCTTGATTTTCTTCACTGGTGCTTCCACTGTATCTCCCTCCTCTTCTTCATCTCCGAGACTTATCTTGACTTTACTTTGCTTCTTCTTTTTGGATTTCTTTGGTGCCTTATCACTAGCAGTTTCAACTTCTCTCTTGGTTACCTCTTCCTTCACAAGATCATTAAAGTACGGTATTAACACTTCAGTTTTCGTAATTTTGGTTGGATATAGCGGTGTCTCACCATCATTCCCAAGCTCACTTTCACCTATCTTGACAACATTAAAGATAGAATCACCGACGACTTTCCCGAAAATAGTGTTTTTATTGTTCAACTCTGGAGTTTCTTTCAATGTTATGAAGAATTTCCCAGTGTTTGAATTTCTAGTATTTAAATTAACTGAAGCCAAAAACCCACGTTTGTTGAATCGTATTCTTGTATTAAACTCATCTTCAAATGGTTCTTGGTTCAAGTTACCATCACATTGGACAATGAAGTTGGGCAAGACCCTGTTAAATAACCAACCATTAAACTTCCCATTTAGTATGTTTGTCATAAAGATTCGACTTGTAATTGGAGTTTCTTTGGCCCATAGTTCAACGTCAATGACACCTTTCGTTGTATGGATTCGAGCTTTTGCACTCGTTTGCGGCTCAAGACTTGACATTTCACTAAGATTAACTTCTGTGTAACGCTGTGTTTTTTGCTTTGTATTTCGAGTCTTTTATGTCAAGCTCTTCTCTCGCATGTAAGCTTGTAACGCATCTTTTTCGTACTTTTCGGGCTGTGTCACGTGATCAATTAAAATAAGCGTCTGTATAACTTGCAATAAATAGTGTGTATTGTAATAAATATAGTATATAAGTTAGGGATATCTGTATCCAGATGTCCTTGGTAAATAATAAATAGGCTGAATAAATAAATAAATAAATATGGGGTTAATAAATATAAGTGTTGAACTAGTTCAACCAGGGAAGTACTTGCTCTTCTTCTCCAAGAGTTCCCTTTCCGTTGGAGGCAAATCTTGAGCATGCAAGTAAGTTCTCTTATCATGAGTATATCTATAGATAAGATGCTCCAATTTATCCGGGATGATGCCCAAATCTGCAAAAGTCAATGCTTCAGGATCAATTTTCTGATCAATAAATTGTCTAATGATCTCATCCTCAGTTGGCCAAATCTTTGTTGGCAAGTATTTGGCTAGGAATAGTGCTCTGTGCTTTGGGACATCGATATTGGTGTATTTTCTTCTTGTGATTGGCTGGATCATGTTTCTTAGTTCACCAATGGTGAAGATCTCGTCACCGTACAATTCAAAAGTTTGACCCGCTGTGGAGTCATCAAACCCGATTTTCTCCAATGCAGCAGCGACATCTAGGACATGGACTGGGTAGATTTGTTCCATGCTTTTATTGAAACTCCAAATCCAAGTGACTAAGGCCAATTTGTTGAGTAATTTATCCTCTCTACCATAAAGAGGTGCTGGTCTGACAATTGTTGCGTCTGGATAGATATCACGAACTGCTTGTTCACCTAAACCTTTCGTGGCATAAAACACAGAATCTGAATTTGGATCTGCATTATATGAACTAACATGGATTAATCTTGGAACACCATGGTCTTTAGTCACTTGAGCAATTCTCTTAGCGGCTTCAATATTGGTATCCGCCTGAGTGAAATTGATCGTATCATAATCAGCACCGATCAAATTATAGACGATATCCGAGTATTTAACAGCTTCGTTAAGAGATTCCATGTTTCTAATATCAAACTCAACAAAATTCACGACACCTAAATCTCCAGGGACTTTTAAAAACTTGGCCTTCATCTCATCTCTGTATGGGACCACTGTCAATGTACCGTTTTTAGCAAGCTTGGATGCTAAATAGCGACCTAGGAACCCAGGGGCACCGAAAACAGTGGCGGTATAGCCCGTTCTTGAAGAACGACCATTATGACCAACAGCAATTTTCACGTCACCGTTTCTTGTGATGTTGATATCGCTCTTCAAGATCCGAGTGGACTGGAATCTGACCTGGGATAGTCGGCCCTTTGCTAAGTAGCTCTTCAACATTTGTGGGTATTGTTTGTCGAGCTGTATTCTGTCTTCAGATAGGTACACCTATTTTGTTGATATTGTGGAGTAAATAACGATCCTTAAAATTTGGCTATACAAACAATCTGTTCGCGCACTACCATATAATGAATTACTACCTAAACTACTGGAATTAATTGGACAGAATTTGCAAGAAATTTATAATTATTATACAATGGAATTGGGTTGACGCTGGCGATTTGTATCACTAAGCGTCGTATTCTTTTTATTGGGTGTCTTGTGTCTTGTTCAACAGCTCAATGTTGTAAGGAGAATGGGATTGTGAATCTAAAAGAGGTGGCGTTTTGTATCAGAATCTTAGTGCTTAGACGAAGATACGGATGATTTCTAGTATGGCACCACCGGCAATCAAGAAGGCAAGGATGTCTATAGTAGTTTGTTAGTAATTGGAACGTAGAGTAGTATAGAACTTTTGGCAAGAACACAGGACCTCGCTCGACTTCCTTTTCGTTGACTGAATAGTAATGTCGATCTCTCTATTCTGTCAGAATGGAGACTAACATGTGCTTTTAATAAGAAGGTATCCTTGATGCAGGGTTCATCACCTATTCCCAAAATCACACGATCCACTTACAGAACCAAGTTTTGGAGATTGGCATCTCTTTCTTTGCAGGAGGCTTAGCCTTACCTCTTTGCTTTTCGTTCTTCTTGTAGAATTTTTCGTTTGCAATACGTTGTTTTGGAGTTTGGATGGCCTTATTTCAAACCAGGTTAGTATTCAGTTCACGCTTGAGAAGCCTTGGAGGTGTGACAATGGCGCTAGTCAATTCTGCGTGACTGAACCATAGCACACAGACACAAAGTCTCTTCACATTGGACGTACCATTTTGTATTATCTGTTCAGGTCTGCAAGCACTGGGTGGTGTCCTCTGTTAAAATATGCCAACACCTCAGTGAAATGGAACAAGATACGTGTTGATAATTCTCGAGATTCGCGGGCATAGAAACGACCACTTTTGGTAAGGCCAGCACGATATATTGGTCACGTGATGGTGGTGATTTGTTAGTATCTCAGTCACTTGACCAGTTAATCAACCGTTGAAGTCGTTGAAAGATGGAGTGGCATTTTATCTATGAGGAAATGCTGCTATATATGTATTGATGTTGGGTGTTTACTTTTTAGTTTGAGTGTACGAAATGGTTCTCTACATGTTGAAACTTGACGTGAAGCTGACGCGAACAGTTCATAGTTCATTAGACACATTCCTAGAGTTATATGTCAATGGTCAGATCATATTGACTTCCACTCACTACGATGATTGTTGGCACATTCTAAGCTCTTAGATGCCCTGTGGTTTCAAATGCCCAACAAAATGTACACCCGTTTCTAGTTCTCATCAACAAGAGCTATCCAGATGCTATTGTTCACCTCTCAAACTTCACCAAAGCCTGACAACCGTTGATCGACAGATGTCAGTACTGAATGAACTGCTTTAGCTCGTTGAACTCGACCTCAGGCACCCATCAGTTATCGGTTTTGTTGGGTAAGAGGTGATACAATGGAACCTTTATATAAAAAGATCACATTTCGCTTCAGAAAATCCAAGAGATAGCCAAGCTGATGATTAACCATTAATACTATCAGATATGGACGAATTCAAATATATCGTTGATACTTCACAAATCAATAAACTCAAGGGCAAAATCGCCGCTGGTCATGCTAGACAAATGGGATTTGCTGAAGATGTATTTGCCTCAATGCAAAGACTCAAGACATACAAGACATTTAGTGTGGTGGGCAAATTCAATAAACCTATCTCAAACGATCAACTGCTGTTCCCAATTTTGAGAGAGCTGGTCCTCTCACATCCATTCCTATTGTCAACATATGTCACACAGGATGTTCCATTTGATGTCAAACCCCGTCCTTTTGATCACATTCAAGTAGTGGATACACTTAGATACGGTTCTCTGGTTTGTGATCTTCGCAAAGAGTTTGCCAATATAGAGGATGAGGCGGAAAAATGGAAGAAATTAAACAGTATAATACTGCCTTACAAAGAGGGTCAATTGTCATGGAGACTAGGCATATTGGATGATTTTACATTGGCATTCATAACGGATCATGTGTTACATGATGGTACATCGGGGAAAAACCTGCTGCAAGATATAACAAAACTTCTCAATAAACATGTTGTGAAGGATTACATTGACATTGATAACACGTTGTTATTTGCATACTCCAGGGATAAAGTAAACTTGGGTGAATTGCCAAAAAGTTTTGATAAAGTCATAGACTATAAACCACCCCTTTGGTTTCTACCTGAATATGTCTACAACAACACCATCATCAAATCGTTCTGTCCTCTAAAACCAACAGTACACGGTGAGGATACCTTCTATTACAAATTCAACATCACACCTTTACAACTATCTCAGATTAAAAGAAAATTGATGCAAAACTCAGCAATGGGCCAAAACAAAATCTCATTGACACCTTTCATCCAGGCCGTATGGTTATCCACCATTTATCAATTGAAACTCTACAACACATTCTCCAAAATATCTAAATTCTCCATCCCTGTGAATTGTCGTCAATATCTCGCAGATCCTAAATGTGAAACCTATAAATATGGTTTGAACGTGGCATCATTTGCTAAATTTTATCATCCAATCAGTTCACTATCATGGGATTCTGTGCAATACCTTAATGAATACGTGAAGTCCATGGTGGAATCCAAAAAAGCATTGTATTCATTGGGGTTTATGGGATGGGATAAAGTTAGAAATAAACATCATATCGATCTGGATCTTCCTAAATTGATGGGGAACGATGTCAGACATGGTTGTCTTTTCTCAAATATTGGGTTAGTGGAAGAGGATAAACACTTGGTTGCCAGTGATGATGAGTTTAGAATCATTGATGCCATTTTCACACAACATGTTAATGGGTATCACTATGATTTCGCCATGAATTCAGTCTCCACTATAACTGGTGGTATGAACTTTGTCATTAATGCTCCAGTCTCTTTGGGTAAGGATACAGTTGATAAAGTGTGTGGAACTTTCCATGATTTGCTGTTATCCTTCACATGAGTTACATATGCCGGTCAACAACGTTTGGTGATTCACATAGGACAGCTACACAAATACATACATCACTTATGAGAATACATTTCAATAAACATGAACTTCTTGACCTTTTCATTTCGTTCTGTAATGTGCTGTCCGATGTCTCTGTCATCATTATTCGGGCTAATAATGTGCACCAGTTACATAGTTATCAGGTTTATCCGATCAAAAGTTCATGATGCAGGTGACCATTATCAAGATTCTCACCAACTAAAAAAAGATAAGAACGTAAATGAAGAAAATAACTTCTAAGTTCACATCTCTTCAATTACGTTGGTTTTTGGCGGCGGGCAAAAAAATCAATAGCGCCTCTCGGTTTCGATCCGAGGACATCAGGGTTATGAGCCCTGCGCGCTTCCACTGCGCCAAGGCGCTGCTATTGATGAATGAAAGGTACTGCTAATGGACTACACCAGAGTAATGTTGGTATGGGCACATCTCGCTCTCTCACGCCTTTTTATGGAGTTCGCTTGAACCGCTGGTCTTTTTAAAGACCACACTGAATCATTACCTCATACGAGCACTCCTTTTAACGCTTTATATTGGTATTCAAAGTGATTAATTATGTTTATCGTAGTTAAGTGTACTGTGGTGGTGTTGAATCTAGGTTGTTTTTTTCATGCATGAGTATGCATGTAATCTAGATCCAAAACGGTCGACATCCAAACGTACTATTAGTACGTTGTACGAACAACCAGGTGCCACGTTCCTGAAGAAAGTAATTCAACTATATAGGGTTCATTAGTGAGCCGTTACGTATCGTGAACTCGACTTTCCAGTTTCTTTCAGGGTATCTTTACGGAGTTTCTTTTACATATTCTGGAGCGATTGATGTAATACCTGATCTACTGAAAATGGTAAATTACCGAATTTAGTATAATTACTTAGGTCTTTGGGCTTTAGGTTATGCATACAAATGCCAGATATTTGCATTTTCACTGGTAAAACCGTATACACGTACAAAGTTACAACAGTCGGAAACTTGATCTAGAATCTGGATCGATTCTTTTTCGTCAACGGTCAACGGTTGGCCTTTGACCTGCTGAAAATTACAGTCAAACTACACATATACTAACTCATTTGAGACATTTGCCAAACTGGTGAACATGCTACTTGACGTGTTGATGCTTTTAAAAGTTTACTGGATCGAGAACGTTTTAGCTTGAAGCTGCTAAAGCTTCTATTAGATGATCTCAGTAGAACACCTTTTTGTAGTATGAACCAGAGACTCGTAATGTTTGAGCGCAAAAGTCCACATTGTTGGTGATTTGGCGTTTGAATGTGGCTGAAGTAGTTAATCTGGTGCACAATCCTTCTATACTCAAGCAGAACCTGAAAGTTACGTGAAGACGGATATATATTACTTGTCGGGGCCCTTTGAACTTGCCGCTCTTCAGTAGTTGAATGTCCTAGTGGGTCGAGTTCGTACAGTTCAATGATGAACATTTACAATAGCGGATGTATTAATTACACATATTTGCAGAAGCTGTATCTTGGTACATTTGCGATTGTAGCTAGCCAATACCATTCAAAACAAAGCTCTCTACGTACTACGTGTCAACTGATCGTTCATGGTTTTGTTGGAAATACCTAGAGTATTGTCCTGAGTCTAGATGTGATAATGGAACTAGCAACTATATGTTGGAACTACCAAGATCTACTATGAGAAGTGAATATCATAGCAACCAAGTGGAGAGTTCATTAGTGTATAAGAATAGACGTTATTCCACATGTGGTCAGTGAATCTATCTAAGGATACAAAAAGGCAACTGAGCTA
>JAJLXP010000184.1:0-13526 GCA_030674255.1 Hansenula queroliae | reverse complement strand
CAATTGCAAGAGCTCATCCATCAATGTTGTGATTCTTTCCCACCCTATTGTTACTTTTGCTGCTTGATGTTGATGTTTATCTTTCCCGAGACCTGAAAAAAAAATCTTGATGCTCATCTCATCTCAAGCTCTGAAGAACCAAATATCAACACAAAATACCACTTCAAGATCCTAAAATTATGGTTAAAAAGAAGAATAATAAGCTAAAGATTGATTTCATTAATGGGATCATCGAGGATAGCGTTTTACAGATCAAAAGGAAGAAGAATCTGAATGAATTAGCACTTGTGGAAGCATGGAGTATAACCATTGGATCTCGAGATTCTTCCAAGATTTTGAGTATCATCAAAGACCTTGCAGGCAGGGATCCGGTGCCATTGATCCATTTGAAGAGATTACAGAAGCATGAAAATTTGGATAAGAAATTACGAGTGCTCTTATGTTCTGTGGCATGTTTAAACCAAGACGAACTTGAATCATTATTACAGTCAGTCCCAGAGGCATTCCAATATGAGGATTTACACAAAGTTAGTGTACCAGCCCATTGCCCTGGCACTAAAGAACTCAGCTTGGAATGGTCACAATCACACTGGCCTATTGTATGGAAGGGCAATCCAAATGATCAGATATTGAACGAGGTGGAAATTGATATTAACCAAGTTAAACAACACTTAGACCATATTGCCCAGAGCTCCAGAGAGATAGCCAACGATAATAGTGGACATCTACCCATTGTCACGAGTGTTGTTAACCCAAAGACTAATGAAATCATGGCACTATCTACAGATCAACGTCATTTGCATCCATTAGACCATAGTATCATGTCATGTATTAATCTTGTGTCCACTAATGAAAGATTGAAAAAACAAGCAGATCCAAGTCATGAGTCACATTATCTGTGTAATGGATTTCATGTGTATACGACGCATGAACCTTGTACGATGTGTTGTATGGCCTTGATCCATTCTCGAGTGTCTCGTGTGGTTTTCATCAGACAGAGTCCATTGACTGGTGGATTGGAACCTGGGAGTGGTGATGGGTATGTGATACATGATCATGATATTCTGAATTCCAAGTTTGAAGTGTGGAAATGGTGTGGATCGGTGATTGATGTTGTTGAGTTGGATGCGGGTGTTAACTGTTAAACTAGATTGTTTAGATCTTTTTGTAAATATGTTAATTCAGATAGAACTTTTTCGATTAGTTGTTTATTGGCATCGTCTTCAGTGTCTTCATTGGTAATCGTATCAAACTCGTTTATGAGTTGTTGAGTTTGCTGTAATAGTTCATCATGTTGCGCTGTTAATGAATCCACTTCTGTCTGGACAATTGATGATAATGTTGTTAAATTCTGGTTAACTTTGGTCAGGTCTGTAAACTTATCAAGTTTCTTCCGTGGTATATGATTCTTGGAGCAGTCTTCTTCAATTTCACGCGTTATTTGCTTTTTCACACGATGTTCTTGTCTTTCCAAGTGTTTGTAGATGTTCTGCACTATATGTAATGGTGTCTCTTTGGGGAATAGCTTCTTGAACTGCGCAAAGGTAACGAAACCTTTGAAGTTGGTTCTGTAGACCAAGAAATCCTTGAGCACTTGCTCCTCTGTGACGTCCATTGCCCTGATAGTTGTGGTATATGGTTGGTATTAATATGATACTATATTGATATGGCTTTATATTACTTTTCGCGCACCGCGTTTTACTATACAATCTATACATTTCAACTTCAACAATTCAACGTATTTCCAAGTCGTCGTACCGTCTTCTGTAGCTTCGTCTCTTGTTTGAACCGTCGTCAATACGCATCGATTCTCTCTTGAGTCTTCTGATGTTTCTCTCTTTTTCGATTTCTCTTTTTTCAATTTCCCATTGTGATAATTCCTCCACAGATGGAACCCAGCCAGCTCCCAGAGTTTCATGGTCCAATCTCACACCAGCTTCGTATCCAAATGCTGATTGGTTGTATATCTCCTGTGGCAAACGACCATCAATGCAGTCTTTTTTCAATTTTAGCACGGATTCATGCAACGTATGGGCAATTGCTGGTAAAAATTCCAGCGACAATCCCAAGTCCATAACAACGTATCTGGCAAACGCCTCTGGTGTGATCATATCATTCGTCAAGTCCCATTCGACTTTATCCTCGTACAGGTTCTTATCCAAGTTACACGATAACTCTATAACAACATGGATATCGATATCCTTTGGCAACTGGATCGTCACCAGATTTGTATACTCCTCGATCTGCGATTTAATGGAATTGGCAATCTGTGATTGGAAACTAGCTGGTAGGTCCATATCCTGGCACGTTATCAGGGCAAACTGTTCTGGACTTATGAGCGTCTCGTTCAGGTTCCACATCAAAAAGTCCACTATTCTGTTGCCGTTGTGCTCCAGGTTCAGCCTTATAGGGATCAGGATCTCCTCGCTCATGCTGTTGATGCTCATCTCGTACTCGGTGAAGTTCAAGTGCTTTGTTTTCAACGCGAGTCTCCCCTGGTTGTTCCCGTTCGCCATCCCGTCGCCAACACCACCATTGCCACCACCGTTGTTCAGCGTATTGTAGTGGCTATAGCCGTCCTCCACGTAGTTCGTGTCGTTGTCATCGTCAAAGTTCAGGTCCTCGTACTCGGCATAGTTGACAACGTTCTTGCTTCGCTTCGTCGCACGCGTTGGCGCCGCCGAGATGTAGAGCGCTGTCTGGTCGTGCTTGACTCTGTTGTGGAAGTTCGTCGTCAGCGCCTGTGGCAGCATTGCCCTGTCCATTGTACTTGTGATTTGTTCTTGTTGTGATTAGCCGCTGAACTATATAATCCAGTTTGATTCCCACTATAAATACCAGCGCTATTCCCAGCTTTTCCCAGATCAACAGAGCTGTGGAAAATCCACAGAACCAATTCGCGAATGGAGCGAAATCAGCCCTAAAAGAAAAATGCAGTGCGCTTCGCGAATGAGTTCTGCAACAGCCGTTTTCTTCGTCCATAAAAAAAATTTTCACGAGCTACTGGATCTTCTCTTCCTTTTGTTTCAAAAAGAGCAGATAATCCTCAATTAACTAGCCATGTCTTTCACCGATTTCTCCACCGTCGAATCAATCGCCTCATTGAACAGCTTCTTAGCTGAAAACTCCTACGTTCAAGGGTAAGTCCACTCAATTGAGTCTAGATTGTTGCAATTGTGCACTTGTTTTTAAGGAGATCCAATGGTTGTGGAATTTAATGATGAAAAAACTTGGTCCGTGTTTATGAGACGGAGTTCAAGACCGTTATATGAGTATCAACCCATTCAAGAATTCACTTTCCTGACAAATTCCACGCCATTGGCTCCATTGTGCGACTACAATGCCTTATAACCCTTGTGTTGGTGGTTATGTCCACGTGCAACTTTCCAACTGGCTCTGCAATATTGCTTTGCAATTCACATACTAACAATTGACCAGTACCTCCGCTACCCAAGCTGATGTCACCGTCTACAAGAACTTCCAAAAGCAATACCCAGCTTTGACCAGATACTTGAACCACATTGCCTCATTTGCTGATGAATTTGAATCTTTACCAGCTGGTGAAGTTCCAGCTGCTAAGGCCGCTGCTGCCCCAGCCGCTGCTGCTGAAGAAGATGACGAAGACGTTGACTTATTCGGTTCCGACGATGAAGTTGATGAAGCTGCTGAAAAATTAAAGCAAGAAAGATTAGCTGCTTACGCTGCCAAGAAGGCCGCTAAAGGTCCAAAACCAGCCGCTAAATCCCTTGTCACCTTGGATGTTAAGCCATGGGATGACGAAACCGATTTGGATGAATTATTAGCCAACGTTAAGTCTATTGAACGTGACGGTTTGGTCTGGGGTGCCCACCAATTCATTGCCATTGGTTTCGGTATCAAGAAGTTGCAAATCAACTTGGTTGTTGAAGATGACAAGGTCTCCTTGGACGAATTGCAACAAGCTATCGAAGAAGATGAAGACCACGTCCAATCTACCGATATCGCTGCTATGTCCAAATTATAAGATGTTTACCTCCCTATCCAGCATCTTGTAATAATGTCTTCAGTTCTGTTTATGAAATTACTTTTAAATAAAGTTTGTTATACGTATTTTTTTTAATTATACACAACTCCTGTAGATTAGTTATACCACAAGGAAATCAATTCCTGAACCATACCACTCTTTACCTGAGAGGATCTCTTCCCAACTCTTGCCAGTTTCCCAACATTCTTGTGCAATGGTCTTTATAGTGCTGATCGCACCCATTTTGGAATTTTTATACAATCCATCAATGAAATGCGTAAACTGGGTTTGTTGATACACTGTGGTTGAGTGACATGCCATTGTGAAAATGGGCCAAACCATTTGTGTAACATGTGGTGATTTATTATCCATTGCAGAGTATACTTGTATAAACTCCAAAATCATCCCATTGATGATTTGAACTTCTTGAGGTTTAACCAATTCATAAAGATTTACCAAAACGGCCAAAGTCCAACATTGAGCACATCGTAGTCTCGAAATGTTTTCCACTTCAACATTGGCTTGCGACGTATCTTCTTCATAGATAACATATTCTCTATAGTTAATCAATCCTAGTTTAATATCTTCAAATTCTGATTCAACAAAATCATTTAACTCTAAATTGTTAAACTCAGAGGCAGCTATCGAATTCGAGGCATTCTTCAACTCTCGTCTTAGCACACAAAGTCTCCACAAACATTTAAAAATTTCACCAGGACATCCCATTAATTGTGAGGTGGAAACAGTAGAGTATTTATCACCATACCAATTAGGATCACAAAAGGGTAAACGACAATCGGCAGACACCACTGCAGTTATAGTGTCAAACCATGAGAGATTAACAATAAGGGCAGAACTCTCTTCAATCTTATCCAAATACGATTTAAAAGTTTGATCTTTGACAATACTTCCAAATAGTTGGAAAAATGTACGAACCAATGCAGATCTCCCAGATTCCAAGACACTGAATAATAAGTGCACATGGATCAATAATAAAATGACAAAGAAGTTTGAACCTTGATTCTCCAAAGATTGGAATTTCAAATTTTTGATAATCAAATCAACATTTAGCGATCCATCATCATCAATAGTATTCATACATCCTGATTTGTCCTTTAGATAATCAATCAAGTATTCCATAGTGTTATTAATATGTGCCATCCCAGTTTTGTAAAATTCTTTGGCACCTTTCGTTTCATAGAGATGCACACATGATAACGCGATGAAACAACTCTTGGCCACTTCGAAGTCACAATATTTCAATGCTAATTGAGGCCAGGGGGAACTTGGGTGGGCATCTAACAAAGGTAATAATTTTTTGAAGAAATGTTTCAACATCATATTCTCTTCAAAATGGGATAATGTCGGAGAGGAGGCCTGGTCCGTTGTTGTTGTTGTTGGTGCATCTTCGCCCATTGTGCTCTTGGTGTCAAATTCGTTCAAAATCATTGGTAATTCGTCATCAGCTGCAAAAGATGGGAAGATTTCTTGGAATATTTGGAATTCACTTAATAAATCAGATTTAACGTTATCAGTGATAACTTGTTCAAATGTGTTTTGCATCATTGTATCCGCTTTAGTTAGTTCTTCGATGGTCAATACTGTATGGTGGGTTTGTGGCTGTGGTTGTTGAGGTGGTATTTGTTGAGAATTGGTGAACCCATTATCATCCTCATCTTTCTTAACAATGGGTTTATCTTGATGAGCTTCGTTTTCATTGTCCTTGATATTGATAAGTTTCGGTATTGTTGGTTTCGTTGTACTATTCTGTGATCCCACATCTGCCACCACCAACTCTTTTGTACTTCTCTTTGCAAGACTCTCTTGTAGACGAGGTCTCCCTCTGAACCCATGCACAACTTCTCCCTTTGAGTTAAACTTGACCATTTTGGAATTCCGGCTATCATCGACATCAAAAGAGAGCTTGATCCCATACCCTTCACACTCCTTCCCTGTTTTCAGGCAGTTCTGACAGAAAGGTTTCCCTTCATCACACTTTCTTCTTCTTATTTCAGGCAAGGCTAGTTAGTAAAAGATTCGGGGGAATAAATAGTGTCTTGTATACCCACCTCTTCTTACAGGTCCAACAACCCGTTCTGACTCTCTTGATCTTGGTCATGATTGTACCTTTCTATCCCAAAATCCCACTCACAGTAGAGTCTAGATAGTGTGTATCAACTCAAATTGTTTATATATACCACAAAGTGTTTCATTGTCTCGAGTTTCCCGTCGGAATTTCGATAAAAGATCTTCCTTATCGATTGGCCTTGATAAGCTCTGCTTTGAGTTTTCGGTGTTCCGGATGCGGAAGTGGTTGCGAGCCCACAAATTAAACAGTGAAAAGTCAAGAAATGGATATAACCAAATTAGAATTCATTAAATTATCGTTATTACAAAAGCCACAGCCATGGATTCCGAGTCAGAAGACGAAATCATCCAAGTGGATGGCAATGAGAATAAGGACACGAGTGTTGCCAACAGAACCAGACGGAAAGCTGTGAAGGCTGCTGAGATCAAAGGTGCCAATGGTGGGTATTCCTGGGAAGATGAGATCCAGAGAAGTTGGGATATTGTTAAAGAGGACGAGGCGGGCAGTATTGCTGGTATCGTGTCTGGTATTTTGGAACATAATAAGAAGAGAATCATCAAGAATGTGACCCCTTTCCAAAGAGGTATTATCAGAAATCTTATTTTGATTATCGATGTGAGCAACTCTATGTTGGAGAAGGACCTACGACCAAATAGACACTCGATGACTATAACAAACGCTGTGCAATTTATATCTGAGTTTTTCGATCAAAACCCCATTTCACAATTGGGTATAATTATTATGCGTAATGGGATAGGACAATTGGCCAGTCAAGTTAGTGGGAACCCACAAGATCATATTGATGCTTTGAAATCTATTAAGAAATTGGAACCTAAAGGTGGTGCCTCATTACAGAATGCATTGGAGATGGCCCGAGGTTTATTGATGCACGTTGCGTCTCATTGTACCCGGGAAGTGTTGATGATTAATGGATCTTTACTTTCATTGGACCCGGGGAATATTCACAAGACTATTAACTCACTAGTGGAAGAGAAGATCAGAGTCAAGATCATTGGTCTTTCGGCACAAGTGTCGATTTGTAAAGAGATTTGCAAAAAGACTAATTTTGGGGATGAAGGAAGTTACAATATTATTTTGAATGAGCATCATTTCAAAGATTTGTTGATGGATGCCGTTATACCATTGCCTGTGAACAAGATTAGTAAAAGTTTCACGCTGGTCAAGATGGGGTTCCCTTATAGAGTTTCTGAGGAGTCACCTTCGTTCTGTTCGTGTCATTCCAAATTGACATATGGTGGGTACATATGTCCTAGTTGCAAATCCAAGATTTGTTCCTTGCCTACCATATGTCCTTGTTGCAACACAATGTTGATTTTGTCTACACATTTGGCTAGATCATACCATCACTTGTTACCTTTAAAGAATTTCGTTGAGGTGCCCGTTGCACCTCACTATGAGGTTGATTCGTGTTATGGGTGCCAGGCAGAGTTACCACAGGGCGCTTCCACTGTGGCTACAAGCTCGCGTTACAAATGCACAGACTGTCAGAGCCAGTTCTGTATTGACTGTGATGTGTTTATCCACGAAGTGTTGCACAACTGTCCAGGATGTGAAGCTGTTTAGACATGAGATGACTGAATTGGAATGTATATAAATAGTTGTTGAATGGTTCAATTGTACTCTAGTGATTGAACTAACTTTCTGTGTATCTACTTCTACTTCTTACTACTCTGTACTTTATTTTATTATTGGACTCGGCGCTTAGCTTCTTCCGTACAATGTTATTTGTACTCTGTGATTGCAATTTGCCGCTATCAACGCCTCTGATTCTGCCACGACCGAGCGTCGGGTTTCGGTGTGAAATTTAAAGCCCACGTAGGGCCCCTTTCCAATGGCAACACACAGTAGTACACTAGATTCAAATCAATCAAGACTACAATGTCGAAATCATTTGTTCGTTCCATCAAGAATGTGGCCAATGGGTACTCCACTGCCCAAATCAAAGTCAGAAGTGGTGAGTAGCTTATCAATCAGATTGGAAAGGATCCAAAACTAACATATGCTATCCAGCCACCGCCAATGAAGCATATGGTCCTAGTAGCTCTGATATGGAAGACCTGGCTGATATGACCTACCAACAGTATGTATCTTCCACAATCCATTGTTGTACTATACTAACCCCACTGTTCAAAGCGTCGAATTCTTGGAAATTATGGATATGCTTGATAGAAGACTCAATGATAAAGGTAAAAACTGGAGACATGTGGCAAAAGCTCTAACTGTCCTAGACTTCTTAGTGAGAGCAGGTAGTGAAAAAGTGGTTCTTTGGTCCAAGGATAATCTCTACATCATCAAGACATTGAGAGAATTCCAATACGTGGATGAAGATGGTCATGACCAAGGTACCATCATCAGAGTCAAGGCAAAAGAATTAACCTCCCTTTTAAGAGACGATGAAAGATTAAAAGTGGAACGTGCAATGAGACAAACCAGAAGGGAAAGAAGACGTCCACAAAGAGGAGCCTCAGGAAGAAATTCTGATGACGAGGACAATGATGAAGACGATGAACTACAAAGGGCATTGAACGAAAGTAGACAAACCGCCGAAGAGGAAGAAAGAAGAAGAAGAGAACAACAATCCGAAGATGATGGACTAGACACAGCCTTAAGATTGAGTCGTGAAGAAGAGCAAGCTAGAAGGGAAAGGGAAAATCAACAACAAAATCTTTTGGACTTGTCTGATAACCCACAAGTCCAACCTGTCCAATATGATATCTTTGGGAACCCAATAAATGCTGTCAACACTGGGTATTTGCAAAACGCATATGCTGGTGACTATTTGCAACAACAACAATACTTGCAACAGCAGCAATACTTACAACAACAACAATACCTCCAACAACAGCAACAACAGCAACAACAGCAACAACAATTGGAACAACAACAGCAACAACAATATTTGCAACAATTGTATCAACAACAGCAACAACAGCAATACCTTGAACAACAATACTTGCAACAACAACAACAGCAACAACAACAATTACAACAACAACAATACGAACAGTATCAACAACAACAAAGCTCTCTACAAGCCAATAGTAACAACCCATTCTCCTTAAACAACAATGCTGAACAAGCTAATAAACCAACACCAGCACCAGCACCTGTTGCACAACCAGTGCAAGCCCCATTGCAAACTACTCCAACTGGTTCTCAAATTAAAAACGAACAATACTCTGAGTTAAACACTTTGTTAGCCACAGGGACAGGTATCGATACTTTTGGTAACGAGGGTAATTTACGTATTCCTGCTCAATTCACCAAATCTTCAACTTTTATCAACTCGTCAGGTACTGGGGTACGTCCTCAATCTTCAACAACTGCTAACCCTTTCTTACAAAGACAATATACCGGTGTCGCTAGTACTGGTGTTATCCCATCTCACACTGGGTACGGGTTTGGAAATCAACAACAACAGCAACAACAGCAACAACAGCAACAACAGCAACAACAACAGCAACGTGCAGGCCAATCCGGTGAACAAACATTGATAGATATCTGAATAACTGGTCGTGCCCATCCACCATTCTGTATATTACATCTGTTCTAGTGTTTCCAATATGTGTGTAATTGTATAAATCACCATAAACTACGTTTCATTCTTATTTATAGTGAATGTAATGAATTATATATGCTAAAAACAACTCTCTAACATTTCAACAATTTCTTATAAACCAAGTTTTCACTTTCATCAGTATAAACATACTTGATATCCTCCAAGAATTTTTGGAATTGAGCTTCATCAGCAGCTGGAACATCAAGACCAACCAAAACTTTACCAATATCGGACCCATGGTTTCTATAATGGAATAATGTTAAATTCCAACTACCTTTCAAATGTTCCAAAAATTTGGTCAAGGCACCTGGTCTCTCTGGGAATTCGAAATTTAATAATCTTTCATTTGGTAAATTAGCAGACCCACCAACTAAGTAACGACCATGAGATTTGGCCATTTCATTTTGTGAAATGTCAATAGCTGTGAACCCAAATTTGTCCAATTCTGACATAACTTGAGAAACTTCCTTCTTACGATCAATCACGGAGAATGAAGTGTAAATAAATGCGTTTTGGACTTCTTTCGATTCACTTCTCTTGCTTTCATTGTATCTGTAAGAGAATTCAGTGACAGTTCTTGGATGAATGATGCTTTGTAATTTTTGGAAAGAACCTGGAACATCTGGAATGGAAATCAACATGAAAACTTCTTTACCTTCACCCAACACGGCTCTTTCAGAAACAAATCTTAATCTATCAAAATTCATATTGGCACCTGATAACACTGGAATGTAAGTGGCTTTGGAATGGTCCAATTCTGGATGGTCTTTAATGTAACGTTTCATACCTGCAACAGTCATAGCACCAGATGGTTCCACAATGGAACGAGTGTCTTCGAAAACATCTTTAATGGCAGCACAAATTTCATCTGTGTCAACTTTGACAACTTCATCCACAACGTCTTGACAAACTCTGAATGTCTCTTCACCCAACAATTTAACAGCAGTACCATCGGCAAATGAACCAACTGTAGATAGTTGAACTCTTTTCTTAGCATTCAATGATTGATACAAGGCATCAGCATCATAAGTTTCAACACCAATCACTTTAACATGTGGTGCAACTCTCTTCAAATAAGAACCAATACCGGAGATCAAACCACCACCACCAACAGCACAAAACACTGCTGATAATTTTTCACCATTGGTTTGACGTAAAAGTTCCATAGCAATGGTACCTTGACCAGCAATGACATAAGGATGGTCAAATGGAGGAATATCGGTCAATCCATTTTGCTCTGATAATCTAAAACATTCAGCTTTAGCGGAGTCAAAATCATCACCATATAAAACAACTTGAGCACCTAGTCTTGAAACATTTTGATACTTGATACTAGGAGTTGCAGTTGGCATGACAATTGTTGCTGGAATGCCCAAGTTCTTCGCAGAGAAGGCAACACCTTGTGCGTGATTACCAGCTGAGCAGGCAATGACACCATTGGCTTTACTAGATGGCTTTAGTTTGGCGATCATATTATAGGCACCACGCAATTTAAAACTAAAGACAGGAAGTAAATCTTCACGCTTTAGGAAGACATTGGACCCTGTTTTATGTGAAAGTGATACAGCATGTGAAATAGGAGTCTCATCAACGACATCGTACACTCTTGATGTCAATATTAAACGGACATAATCTGGATTACCATTTGGCAACAAATCTTGTTCTTGTAGATCTGGATACTTTGCTGGAGCGGAATAGTATCTGCATTGTCTGACAACACATCTCAGAGCGGGTAGCCTGTTTCTCAGCATAATTTCACCACGATAAATGCTTTTTAAGGTAATGAGATGTTATGGCTGCCTCGTTAATGGACGTTTTAAAAAAGTGATTCATCAAGTACGAGCCAGGGCCCGTGATGATAATAAATTTTAGTTCTCTTGTTTTTTGTTTTTTTTTATTGGTGAGGACACTACTCAAAAAAGAATTTAGAAAAATCATGATGATCATGATGATGAATATATTAAAACTATCATTGACTCCAATTTCCAAGATTTAACAAACCTCTCACTGTGTCAAATCTTAAGATAGACCAGCTTGACAGGGGCTTGATATCAACTGCCTCTCAATACATCTGCTATATCAACTTGCTAGTAAAAGAGAGATCCCCACGTACTTGAAAGTTTAGACGTTATCAGGCCTAGGTATAGGAGATCTTATCGTTGTCGAGTGGTAGATGCAGATATCATTATAAAGGTTTTGTCTGCGATAGAGATCTTTATACAATAATTTAACAGGTCCATGGTCTTGAAGCTTTGAAAATGAATATAACTTGAAACACAGGTTTTAGTGACCTAGATTTCTCAGACTATGAAGTATGAACTACTGATCAAGCATGAAATCATTGACAAAAAGAACATGATCAATGAGCACATGAATACCCTCATTTGATTGAGATGTTCCCAGATCGTTCGAAAGCGTTTCTTATTGGCTGTGGAATAATGGATGTTAGAAATTTTCTTACCAGTTTAACCGTGCCATAACCGATGTTTGTTCCGAGGAGCTCTAAATTTTCGTACATGAGCATGGACTTTAGTTGCTTTCGGGTACAATTACACTTATGGGGAATTAGACGTCTGGAATTTCGTTTTTGTGGTGGTTGACTTGCTGTTATTCACTAGGGCTTACTATATTTGATGTGCATATGATATTGGTACTGGGTGTTGACTTGCATTTTTTTTATGCCAATATCACTTACCAGATGTGGACGCTATAACATCAAAGTCTCTTGGGCAACGTGAAACAACATAATAAAAGAACACATTGATAAGTCAAGTCAAGTCTACGGAAACCTTTATCCTGTGCTACACTTTTGAATTCACCAGAAGTGCCACAATTTCTACAGAAAGTACTACTTAACTCCAAAAGTTGGGTCTGGTGCCTTCGCTGCCACGGCTGGGGAATTGGTTGGAGAGTTGGCAATCCAGAATGATTCATTGGCCAAGCCTAGAATTTGCTCTTCTACGCCTGCTCCAACACAGTATGCCGCTGTTACACATCTGGCTTTGGAAGATGAGTTCTTCTAATGTACTGTCCAAAATACATCAAGAAAAATTAAACTTTCAACTGTCGGGGAAGAGGCTGTCCTTGTCTTATTTACTTGCAATTTGCAATTACTAGTGAATTCAGCGATACCTAGATAGTAGTAGTAGGTAGTAGACTTCACCGATTCGATGTAGAACGAATTCGCGAACCAAACCTCCCTCTGAAATTCGAATCTATAATAGTTTGTAGAGTGCTATGCCACCACAGAGAGCTTTCAGATACGAATAACGAGATATAAAGCTAACAAGAGTTACATCTAACGCTCCACATAGTGAATGCGCTCTATTGTGGCCCAAACCTCGAATAGTTATCTGATTTTATTTTTTTTTCTCGCTACATCACTAAGCCGATGCAAATCAACCATCTAGTTGGTCAAACCGACCACAAAACAGCGAAACCTCTACTTAACATCGAATAACCACAAAACCAACCACCATAACAAAAACCGCTATGATTTCAAGCAAGCCACGAAAATCATATCTGATTAGATCCCAGTGTTCGACGACGACTATTTGGTTTTGTGGTCGAGAACCATTGGTTTTGTGGCAGATCCACAAAGACGAAATCCGATTTTGTGGCAGATCCAGCGTGGTTTTGTGGTATATCCACAAAAACGAACCGCCGTATCAATAACTTGTATGTATCTACGAGGCCACGAGAATCATATCTGGCTATGTCCCAGTGTTCTACGACGAATATTGAGCGAGCTTGGTTTTGTGGTCGAGAACCATTGGTTTTGTGGCAGATTCAGCGTGGTTTTGTGGTATATCCACAAAAACGAACCGCCGTATCAATAACTTGTATGTATCTAC
>JAJLXP010000183.1:0-13565 GCA_030674255.1 Hansenula queroliae | reverse complement strand
TGCCACAGGTGCTACAAGTACTGTTGTTTCCGCGTTTGAGGGTTCAGCTTCAAAATTAATGAGTACTGGTTTGATTGGGATGTTAATTATCTTGCTATTCTGATCATCTCGAACGTCAGATACTTTCTCTGCTAGATTTCAATTTTATTCTTTGTAAATAAAATTGTATACTGTCTGTTTAATTAGCTTAGTTGATTTCCACTTGGGTTTTATGTTATAATATATTGTGTTATGTGTTATGCGTAGGCAGCTGATAGCTTTATGGTAATACTATCACACTTCACTGCCAGATACATGGGTGATTGCAGAATGTATACTTCTCAAATCTCGACATGTACTCTGATATGTGACTTAAGTTAATAATCTAATCACTTTGAACATTAAACGTTCTCCAAGCCCGATAAGTACAGTACAAGAATCTGAAGAAGACAATCTTGGAGCCACAGTTAAGGATCTGTCAATTCAGTTCGGTCAACCACAGTTCTCATCTCAGCCACCACAATCAGCATACTATCAAAGTTCAGATTGAAGAAGAGTTTGTCCAAGAGATTCTTATCAGAGAGATTTGAATGCCCAGTCTTGCTTTATAAATTATGACTCCTTGGCATGCTAAGCTACCTGACGTATAAATACTGAGAGATCGCTACTATTATAATGCTGCTCTTTGATATACTGGAGCTGCGTTGCAATCTCAAATCAATCAGTTCAAGTGTTCATACTATGGCTCATTGAGTGTTCAGCACAGATTGAAAGACAAGTGTGAAACTGTGGCGATTCGTGATCATCTCAGTATCTTGTTTATTGGTGTCTATTGTGTGGAATAATCGGTTCGGTTTCCCACCGTTTTATCTACGACTATACAAATTAGGTTAAACAAGCTGAGTACAAGTCGCAAGGATATATGTGTGTGGATTACGATGTCTGAGGGTATAAAAGGATGGAAGAAGTCGATCTATAGACAGTTGGGCTTCTCGAGCTATAAGCATATTCCAAGTGATTTCTCTAGTGACACAATGACTGCTACTACTGATAAACCAAACAAAGTGGGAGATGTTCATGAAGTTCATGAACTGGACTCCTTGGAATCTTTATCTGGATCAGATAACGCTGTGCAAATGGTTAATGGGTTTGAAATGAAAATAGATGAGCCATACATTGATTTGAAAGTTGAGCTTACAGATGCGGAACTACAAAGAAGATCCACATGGTGGTACAAGACCTCGCTGTTTCTTTGGGATTCGATTGATAAGCATCCTAAAGAAAGAAGTTTCCTTTTGAAATTGGACTTCTTCCTATTGAGTTCAGCCATGTTGGGATATTTTATCAAGACTTTGAATCAAAATAACATTGGGACAGCATATGTCAACGGTATGAAAGAACATTACGGTATGAATGGGAACCAATTCAATTATCTGAACACATTATGGACAGTTGGGTATATCATTGGTCAGGTCCCTTCGAATTTAATCTTGCATAGAATCTCTGCACGTTATTATCTTGCTGGATTAGAAATAACGTGGGCTCTTTTAACAGTGCTAATGGTCACTCCAAAGACTTTACACGGGATGTATGCCTTGAGATTTTTCATTGGACTTACAGAATCTGGTTACTTCCCTGGGCTGGAATATTTGATTGGGTCTTGGTATAGTCGTAAAGAATTGACCAAACGTGCAACATTTTTTGGTTGTGCTGGTATTGCAGCAGGGTTGGTTAGTGGTCCCTTACAACAACAAATCTTAACCTCTGAATGGGCTCAACATGGGTTGAAACCATTCCAATGGATGTTTGTTGTGGATGCAATCATCTCTGCACCAATTGCCTTTTACACATTATTTGTTGACCCTAATACACCATCCACTACAACGGCTTTCTATTTCAATGAAGACGACAAATTGATCGCATTGGAAAGAAGAAGAAGAATTGGTGCTCAATTGAACACAAGAGAACCATACACTTTAAAAAAAATCAAATCATTTTTCAATACTTGGCACATCTTTGTTTTCCCAATCTTGTTTTTATCGTTTAACAATGCTTATCAACCTATAAGTTCTCAGGCTTTCCAGTTGTGGATGAAGAAAAGCCTGAAATTATCATCTTATCAATATAACATCTATCCAACTGGGATCTCTGGTGGTGGTATTGGGATGGCTATCATTGTTGCCTACTTGAATGATTTCTCCAAGGGACGTTTGACCGCTCCATTCCTCTATTTTATGTTCATATCAGTTACTTTCAGTTGTGCCGTTTTAGCAGTATGGGACATTCCTAAAGGTTTACATTGGTATGCCTATTTCGGTATTGGTATTCCTCTCAGTTTTGGACAACCTTTGATCTTTACATGGATCAATAGAATCTTGGCTTTTGATGATATGAAAAGAAACTTCGTTGTGGTTTTCTCTAATATGATTCCATATATCACGGGTGCTTTTGTTCCTATCTTTACATTTGATCAAACACAAGCACCTGAGTTCCATATTGGGTTTAGTTACACCGCTGGATTGGGTGCTCTAGGTATTATCTTTACCACATTGGCTTTGATTTTCAGTACACTGGATGAGCGCAAGGCTAAGCGTGTGGAAGAGGAGGAGGACCAAGAGCTCAAATTGACAGTAAACTCCGTCTAGTAGATACAATCACATTCCTTTAATTATACCTTTTAATATACTTCACTTTTTGCACAAGCAGTATTATTTGTAGCTATGGATCCGACATTCACTGGGATCTTGATCTGATCTGATTATGTTTCAAGTCACGTGCAGCGCTGTGTATGACGGTTTGATCTTTGCGATGGTACGAAATGTGATAATCTTCTCAATGACAATGTTTCGCAAGTGACGATAGTTCCTACTGCTGTTAGTTATGCTAAGCCTTTTACGGGCAAGACATGGTAGCTTCGAAGAGGAACTTCCCACGAGGCAATTTGTTTGAAGGTCTGACTTTTTTCTTTCTACCGAACATCAAGTCATCGAGAGTTGCTACAACGAGAAAGGCCCTGGCAAGAGACGCAAAGGCCTCTGTGTCTACGTCGTTCGATCCGTATACAACGACACATGTGCTGGTGGATAAAGAGAGATTGAACACAAGGGACAAGATACTGAAGTACTTGAAGAAGGAGAAAGTGCCGCTTGATGCTGAAGATAAACCGAAGATTATAGATCAATTATGGCTGGTTGACTCTATAGAGATAGGATCTCAATTGGATGCTAAGAGATATGAAATTGAGCTGAGTAAACCTATTGAAACAACCAAGAAGTCATCAAATCGCAATGGTAAACCCACGCGGCTAGCGTCAAAGACTAAACCATTGCAAGATCTCGAAAGCTTTGCGCAAGTCGAAATGACAACCAATCCTAATCAAAGAACCATTGAAGTCCTGGAGCGCATGGCGGATGAGAAGCAACTGGCTGGTGAACATTTTCGAGCAAGAGCATATAGGAATGCAATTGGCGCCCTGTCAGGTAGTACTGCGTACATCTCAAATGCTAATCAGGCTCTTGATCTGAAAGGAATCGGGAAATCCATTGCTGACAAGATTGAAGAGATTGTACGTACGGATACACTTCAAGGCCTCAGTATGCATCAAAACTCTAAAGAGGCAAGAACACTTGCTTTATTCCAACATATCTATGGTGTCGGCCCTGTTTTGGCTAAAAGATGGTTTCGTGAAGGTTGTGAAACACTTGAGGATGTTCTTAAACGTGATGATATAACACTGGCTCAACAATACGGTATCAAGTATTACAACGATTGGCTTGAGAAGATCCCCAGAGCAGAGTGTAGTTTACATGAGGAGCTGATGCTAAAGATTTCGCATGAGATAGACTCAAAGTTGGAAGTCATCATTGGTGGTAGTTATAGACGCGGTGCTGTTGAGTGTGGAGATATTGACTTCATCATCACTAAACCAGATGCCACAATGGCTGAATTAAAAATGATACTTCAAAGAATCATTAGGCAAATGGATCAAATGGGATACTTGAAATGTCACTTGACCAAAGCAAGTTCGAAATTTTACTCTGGATGTGCCCTGCCGCCTGAATACAATGAGCGCTTAGCTTCAAAAGCATCAACATCAGAGAAGGAAGATGTGATGATAGTGGAAAGGGGATGGGGCAAATGTCGTCGAGTGGATATATTACTGGTTCCATGGGAAGAACGAGGCGCTGCGTTGATCTATTTCACAGGAGACGATTATTTCAATAGAACGATCCGGCTCAAAGCGTCCAAGAATGGGTTGAGTTTGAATCAAACAGGATTGTATAGAAAAATCAAATTCAAACCAGAGAATGACGATGGTGATGTTGTGGAGAGGATGATCTTGGTGGAAAGTTTCAATGAGAAGAAGATTTTCAAGTTGTTGGGAGTCCATTGGAAGCCACCAACAGAGCGCAATTTCAATGAAACCACTAATCCTATACCACATGTTGGAGGTAATGTCCATCGTATTGATACAGATATTTTAAAACAAGTGCAAAGGGATCAGCTTACTGCTACTAGTAATGACATATAGTTTCCAAAAAAAAAGTTTTCACATATATTATTATTTCATTCGTAACAGTCAATTCCATTAAAATTAAAATTATTTGTTGGATAAGTAAACGACACCTGGCAATTCCTTACCTTCCAATAATTCCAAAGAGGCACCACCACCAGTGGAGACGTGGGACAACTTGTCAGCCTTACCGAACTTCTTAGCAACGGTAGCGGTATCACCACCACCAATGATAACGGTGTTACCAGCTTCAGCAGAGGCAACAGTAGCATCTAACAAGGACTTGGTACCTTCGGCGAATTTTTCAAATTCAAAGACACCTGGTGGACCGTTCCAGACAATGGTCTTAGCCTTAGCAACGGCAGCAGCAAACAATTCTCTAGATTTTGGACCACCGTCAAGACCTTCCCAACCAGCTGGGATACCTTCTTCAGCGGTAGCGTAACCAGTGTTGGCATCCTTGGAGAACTTGTCAGCGGTGACGAAGTCAACTGGCAAGACGATTTCAACACCATTCTTCTTGGCCTTTTCAACCAATTGTGGGACCAATTTGGCACCTTCAGCATCAAACAAGGAGTTACCAATTTCGGTGTTGTACAAAACCTTCAAGAAGGTGAAGGCCATACCACCACCAACAATCAAAATGTTGACCTTGTCCAACAAGTTGTCAATCAATTGAATCTTGTCAGAGACTTTAGCACCACCCAAGATGGCCAAGAATGGTCTGGTTGGGTTTTCCAAAGCTTTGGCAAAGTAGGTCAATTCCTTAGCCATCAAGAAACCGGCAGCTCTTTGTGGCAAGTCGAAACCAACCATGGAAGAGTGAGCTCTGTGGGCGGTACCAAAGGCATCGTTAACGTAGACATCAGCCAAAGCGGTCAATTGCTTTCTGAATTTTTCAACATCTTCCTTGGAAGCTTTAACTTTACCTTCAGAGGTCTTTCTGGAACCTTCTTCTTCAATGTGGTAACGCAAGTTTTCCAACAAGAAGATTTCACCGTTGGAGGCACCATTGACAGCAGCTTCAACTTCTGGACCGACACAGTCAGACAAGAAGTTAACTTTTTGACCCAACAATTTGGCCAATTCGTCAGCAACTGGTTGAAGGGAGTATTTGTCGTTTCTTTCACCATTTGGTCTACCCAAGTGAGAGGCCAAGATGATGGCTTTTGGTTTGTGTTCAGCAACGTATTGGATGGTTGGTAAGGCAGCAACGATTCTTTGGTTGTTGGTGATGGTCTTACCGTCCAATGGGACGTTGAAATCGACACGGATGAAAACACGCTTGTTTTCAACGTTCAAATCTTTAACAGATAATTTGCTTGATAATGACATTGTGGTCTTGATGTTGTTAGTATATTGTTGTCCAGAGTATGTATCTGTATATGTTTTGTACTCACTCTTGTTAATATACGAAGTATACTGAAGAGTATAAAATATGTGTCTGACTGGAAAAGTTTGGTGCATGGGAAAAAATGCTTGTATTTATACCGATTCGAATCTTCAGTGTCCAAGTGCAAACATTGGGTGATGTTACCTGCTGATTTCGGCCAGGGGCGCACACACCATGCCATGTCAACGGCTTCAACGACAACAACTGTGGTCCCTACGCAAGTACAGCTACCAGAGGAAGGAGTCTACTACGAGGAAGAACCAACACAGTGAGCAGGTCAATTGCACTCAATTGCACTGTGCCAGTGGCATTGTCTCCATTGGCATTGACCCTAGAGCTCCAGCTGTTCTGCTGTGACTGTCATGTTGTTGGGCTCTTCCATCCGACAGTGTTACGTGGTCCATCAACTGACGAGCAGTTCCAGCAAAATTCAGCAAGGGCTTCGTAATGCAGTGTGATTTTTGGAAATGGACAGCTGTAGTAGACACATAGGTACCGCCTGAGATCACGTGTACCGTACTGCGCTGGAGCAGCTGGTGATCGATGTGTCACAAGTTGGTACAGATGCAACTGCCTGGGATCATGAGATTGATGGATTGTTCTAGAGATGTAGAGGTGATATTGTGGACCGTGGTACTGTGAAGGTTAACTACTGCTTAGTCATCACAACAGGGGCTACTCATGAATCAACATGATACAGTAATCATATAATAAATAGGTCAATAAATAGATAATAAATGACTTGAATAAATAAATACGTGAGCGAATCCATTCTACTTGGATGGATCGTTGAGCTGATAACCAGCAAACCCTCTCAGCTTGTGATCCGGCAACATCTTCAAGTACTTCTCAGCCAATTCTCTACATTCCTCTTGTTGATTGACACCATGGTGTCTAAAGCATTTACCTAATGCCTCACGACACACTCTCAATGCGTTTAGTCTGATGTAGTTTTCTCTGATCATGGACTCCTTGGCCTGACGAAGCGCCACTGGGTCCTCATAGTCAATCTCGTCAAATGACACTAATGGTGGTCTAACGTGTTCCCCTTGAAACCAGCAATGTTAGTCCTGTGGCTCTCTATAATCTACCTTTCTCCCTTCTTCACATACCAGTCATTGCTTAGTTCTTTGTTGTCGTTGTTGTTGTTGTCCTTAATTCATAACTGATTATTACAAGATGTTTACCCCATTCCCAACTTCACCAGTCCTTTGATCTCCTGTGGTTTGCAGCACTGTGCCAGTCAGCCAAGTGAGAAAAAACCAAAACATCAACCACGGTAAATTGAAGTAATTACTAGACACCAATTACTATCGAACCACAGACAACTCGCTAAGCAGCTGCTACCAACAACTAATGACGCCCATCAGCGCTGACCACAGCAACGGAAACACCGGTGGCACCGTCATATCGCTCAATGCCAAATACATCTCATACGCACACTCGGTATGTGCCGCTATGGCCTTTTTAGCCGCCCTATTGGTTGGTACATCGCTACATTATCATAAAATCGTACAGAATGGGTTTTATGGGTATCCCCAGGAATGGTTCCCAAGTGTCAGTGCCACTATTGGTGATAGATACCCTGAACGTTCCATCTTCCAAATCCTTATCGCTTTAACCGCAGGACCAAGATTCCTATTGCTCATAATGTGCTACATTAGACTATACAATAGTGAAAAATTCAATTCACAATTATTTGGTCTCCTATGTGGTGTCTTGAGAACTGTGACTTGTGGTGGATGGGTCTACATCACTTCAACAGATGATCATGATGCTCATGATGTCTTTATGATTAGTTATATCGTCTTGACTATTCCTTGGGAATACTATGTCATCTCATCAACTCCAAAGAGAACTCTATTGAAAAAGTTGAGACTATACACTTCATTATCATTTTTCGCTACATTGATACCATTGATCTATTATTACATCCAGCACAAGGTACACAGAGTACCAGGTGCCTATTCCATATATGCCTATTTCGAATGGGGGTTGGTGTTTTTGGATGTTCTTTTTGATTCTTGGACTTCATATGATTTCCAAGATTTGACCATCTCAATCAATGCCTCGAAACCAATATCATTCTCTATTGACTCCACCGTGGAAGTTGTTGAAGCCAAAACATTGAAACCTAAATCAAAAGATGATATCTCATTACTTGAACTAGTGGTAAACATTATCAACTCTTTCATCTTCTGGTCAGTGATAACTTCATTGCTTCTAACCATTTGGTTCTTCCCATTATGGAACATGGGTATCTCCGGGTTCGAATTAACAATCTTGTCATTCCTATCAACTTTCCTATTAATCATTCCTCCAATTAGACGCATATTGTCCCAATACCCTCAAATCCCAAGATTAATCACAGTTATCGCAGGTATCGGTGCTTTCAAAATTGAAGACCCTGATACAAGACTGATTTCCATTGCCATCGGCTCAGGGTTTGCTGCTTTATCTCTGGCAACTGAGGTTCATCATTATGGATCAGATAACACAAGATCCAAATATTATGCAACAACATTCACATTGGGGTTAGTCTTGTCGTCAATTGCTAAATTTTCCAACTATACTAATAACCCAATATGGCCTATCATGCGTTTGGAAAATGGTGGTTGGAATAAAACTGGGGTCATCATTGGTATTTTCGGTGCATTATTGACACCAAGAGTTCAACACCAACCTAATTTCAACAGCAACAACACTAGATCAGCTGGACAACCAGGTTTATTAGTCACGGGGCTTGGTCTTGGTGGATTGATTTTCTCACTACATGCCATGTTGACAGATTCTTCAACAATTATCATTTGGAATTGGGAAGGTTATCCAATTAATGGACCTGTCCCTGTGCCACATGGTGCTGTGACATTGATCTTTATGATTATCGGTGCATATTTGGGTCTCACCTCTGCATGGTCAAATAAAATTTTGGCCATTGTTGGTGTAGTATCCTCAATTATTCTTTATGCCTTCACTGAATGGATCGGTTACTTTGGCGGGTTGGCTTACATTTTGTTCTTGACAATGTCTGTACCAGTTTATTTCAACAATGCTTCAAGATTCAATCCTGGTTCTGTCTTCACTTTAGCATTTTTCATTCATATCGTCTTGATGCTTGCCCATGTTTGGATCGTTGCATACGCCTTCGTCCCAGGTGGATGGATCTTGAGAGAACGTACCGATATTATCTTGGGTTCTTCTACTGCATTGGTTGCATTGGGTTTATTAGCATCAACTCCATCATCATCATCAAATGGTGATGTCAGTGAGGATAAGGATAAAAAACCAACTCTCAACATCAAGCCTGCATTAAACAAATTGAAAAACATTTTGATCACATTATCCATTTTATCAGTGACCATTGCATATTTGAGATTCCCTAAATCTGATCCACAACCATATCATCCAGATTCTAAGTTAATCACTGCTGGTATTTGGACTATCCATTTCGGGTTGGATAACGATATGTGGGCCAGCGAAGGACGTATGATTGATTTAATCCGTGATGCTGAATTGGATATTGTCGGGTTATTAGAATCAGATACTCAAAGAATCATTATGGGTAATAGAGATTTAACTCAACAGATGAGTGAAGAATTGAACATGTATGCAGATTTCGGTCCAGGTCCAAACAAGCATACATGGGGTTGTGCCTTGTTATCGAAATTCCCAATCTTAAACTCTACACATCATTTATTACCATCTCCAGTTGGTGAATTAGCGCCAGCTATCCATGCCACATTGGACATATATGGTGAATTAGTGGATGTTGTTGTTTTCCATAGTGGTCAAGAGGAAGATGAAGAGGATCGTTATTTACAAAGTATGGGTGTTAGAGATATCATGGGATCCGCTGATCGTCCATTGATCTTGTTGAGTTATTTGGTGACTGAACCATTACAAGGGAACTATAATAATTATGTCTCAGAGGAATCAGGCATGCATGACATCGATGCTAGTGATTGGGATAGATGGTGTGAATATATCCTGTACAAGAATTTGAAGAGAACAGGGTATGCCAGAATCTCAAGAGGTTCTATAACGGATACTGAGTTACAAGTTGGTAAGTTCCAAGTTACCACTGATTTGGAGGAAGCTACCGCATATTCACAAGAACGTATTGGAGAGGAACAAGTTCCAGAAGACTTGAGATTCCCAAATATGTTTTATGGAGATGGTGTTAGAGATCATAGATTCCATGTTTTCGATGAACCAAGATACTTTGCCTGATCTCGTCCAGATCAAGGGACTTTTTATAATGAAGTTAATACATGTGTAACATAGAAACTTGTTTGTTTTATGGAATGGAAGCTATGTAAAAAATTAAGGAATCACATCATATATCATATACGATACGTTTATTTCCCTATTTGAGGTCCTAATACAATGGACTTCCTGTACCGGGCCATTTCAGATTATCTAATCACAATAACTGATGTAGTTATCATGATCATGATGGTGAAAAGTCAACAACGGCGTGAGTGACAAGTGTGTGTCATAGTCATAGTTGTGGAACTTTATACTAGTGTTTGACACATCAATGACACCATCAGAGTTCCTGATTACCGTTTTTACATTTGATCCCTTGCTTTTACTGGCTATCCGTTTCCCTTCAGATGGATTTGATTGTTGCAGTGGTGGGTCATGGATGATCATTTTTCCCAGTGATAAGCTATGTTCGGGCTGATCAGGTCACACACACACAATGAGAGGTACTGACGGGATTGCAAACCGGGATTCATTCTATTGTACCAAAGTATTCACATAACTCTACGCAATTGAGCCATTGTACCTTTACACTTTTTTCGGGTTCCTTTGATTTAATGGCTTTCTATTTTCCTAACATTGATGCCTCGTCTTACATGTTTTCTTAACTTTGCTTTTACAATCATTCAGATTTGACCCCAGTCGGAACCGATTTCGTATGGCGCGCAGATTGTTCCGAGGGCTAAAACTGAGGCCCTCCAAAGAAAAAAGATGCGTTCGCAGGTAACAATTGTCTATTGTAGAGAGTGGTTATAGTGTATTTACTCGTTCAGTATGAGTCTATATGACTCAATTAGCTGGTATTGTCATCGTAAGTAGCGTACCTAGCCCTTGGACAGACCGTTGGCCTATCTTCCTGGCTGTTGTTGATGGAGGGACCCTGGGCCCGCCATTCCACCAGACTTTAGTTTCTGGTGGGGCTCCAAGTGTGGGACCTTAAGCTTTCTGCCCGCTAGAATGGCGATCTCGCAGCTCTAGGCGGATAGTAGGCAGACTTTAGGCTGACCGTAGACAGACCGTAGGCAGACTCTAGGCAGAGCATATCTCTGCCTGTGGCTCTACCGAAGTGGTCATCTTTTCACCGTTCCGCGCACTTCCGCACAGATAAACAATCGTTGTTGGCCCCCGGAAATGGACTCTCCCACATGAATTTTTACAAGCATAATGAATGACTTGCAATTCTCAAGCGTGGGTTGTTATTTAAAGCGGTCCGTTTCCTTCAATTGACAATTGTTTCAGTAGCTTCTTGTTTCCTCTTTTCCCTTTTCTTCTTCTTGTCTACGTAAAGCATCCATTATTTATACACATATACACACACACACACACAATGTCTCTACGTATTGCTACACAATCCTTGAGACCAAACTCTTTGTTGAAGAAAAACTCCATCCTATTGGCAACCAGATCATACTCCTCTGGTGAAAAGACTTTGAAGCAACGTTTTGCTGAGTTGATCCCAGAAAAAGTTGAACAAATCAAACAATTGAAGAAAGACTATGGTAAAACCGTCATTGGTGAATTGACTTTGGAACAAGCCTATGGTGGTATGAGAGGTATCAAAGGTTTGGTTTGGGAAGGTTCCGTTTTGGACCCAGTTGAAGGTATCAGATTCAGAGGCCGTACCATCCCAGACATTCAAAAAGAATTGCCAAAGGCTGAAGGTGGTAACGAACCATTGCCAGAAGCCCTTTTCTGGTTATTGTTGACTGGTGAAGTCCCATCTGAAACTCAAGTCAAGGCCTTGAGTGCTGAATTTGCCGCCAGATCCCAATTGCCAAAACATGTCGAAGAATTGATTGACAGATCTCCAAAGACATTGCACCCAATGGCCCAATTCTCCATTGCCGTTACCGCTTTGGAATCGGAATCCCAATTTGCTAAAGCCTACGCCTCTGGTGTCTCCAAGAAGGACTACTGGAACTACACTTATGAAGATTCCATTGAATTGTTGGCTAAATTGCCAAACATTGCCGCTAGAATCTATCAAAACGTTTTCAAAGATGGTCAAGTCCCAGCAGTCAACAAGGATTTGGATTACGGTGCCAACTTGGCCACTTTGCTAGGTTTCGGCTCAAACCCAGAATTTGTCGAATTGATGAGATTATACTTGACTATCCACTCTGATCACGAAGGTGGTAACGTCTCCGCCCACACCACCCACTTGGTTGGTTCCGCTTTATCCTCTCCATTCTTATCCTTGGCCGCCGGTTTGAACGGGTTGGCTGGTCCATTACACGGTCGTGCTAACCAAGAAGTTTTGGAATGGTTGTTCAAATTGAAAGAGGATGTCAAAGGTGATTTCTCCAAGGAATCTATTGAAAAATACTTGTGGGACACTTTGAACGCTGGTAGAGTTGTTCCAGGTTATGGTCATGCCGTCTTGAGAAAGACCGATCCAAGATACACTGCTCAAAGAGAATTTGCTCAAAAGCACATGCCAGATTACGATTTGTTCAAATTGGTTTCCACCATTTATGAAGTTGCCCCACAAGTTTTAACTAAACACGGTAAGACCAAGAACCCATGGCCAAATGTTGATTCTCACTCTGGTGTCTTGTTACAATACTATGGCTTGACCCAAGAATCATTCTACACCGTCTTGTTTGGTGTCTCTAGAGCATTCGGTGTCTTGCCACAATTGATCATTGACAGAGCTGTTGGTGCTCCAATTGAAAGACCAAAATCTTTCTCCACTGAAAAATACATTGAATTGGTTAAAGGTTTGAGCAACAAATAATTCAATTGAGCACATACACATCTCCAACTCACAACTATATGAACCAAGTGTTGAGCATTTGATTTGATGGTTGCCAGGAGGGCCTTTTCACAAAAATAACAAAAACCACACACACAAGAAAAACTTTATATTTATTAACGTACGTTTGTATAATATTAGTTGTAATGAATTTATATGACTATAGAACTCATACCCAGTAAGCATGTATACGGCCTGGAGGAGGTTAATTCAGCTTTCCAGGCACACGTCTGTTGTTGATGTAAATTCATTTAATATAGGCCTGTCATTGAGTAACGTGTCAACAAATGAATGGTAACATTGGTAACGAATCTGAGGTATTCGTTGACGGTGAATGAGTTTACCAGACACTGACCTGGAAATTGAATAGACATGCTTGCTTTCCTAAACGTTCATTCACTTTCAAGTTCAAATTCAAGTCTTCTCGTATGGCTGTGATGTCCCCAAAAAGAAAATTTGATTTTTTTTTTTTTTTCAGAGGTAAAGTGGCTTTTATTTCTATACAGATAGTTTATATATATATCTTGCTTTCAGTGTAAATGGGTATTTCCTCTTGAGAAGGATCAGATCCACTTTGAGTTTGATATATTAGCATATCCAAGAAACAAATGTTTGACTTTCATTCTTCAAAGAAAAAAAGTTCTGTAAATCTGGTCTTA